>ML103768.1:290472-396058 GCA_003697995.1 Taxidea taxus jeffersonii | reverse complement strand
TTTTTTTTTAAGATTTTATTTATTTATTTGTCAGATAGAGAGCACAGGAGTGAGCACAGGCAGATAGAGTGGCAGGCAGAGGCAGAGGGAGAAGCAGGCTTACTGCTGAGCAAGGAGCCCGATGTGGGACTCGATCCCAGGACGCTGGGATCATGACCTGAGCCAAAGGCAGCCGCTTAACCAACTGAGCCACCCAGGCATCCCCATAATTCTATATTTTAAAGAAGTATAGCCTGGTAAACCAGTTTATTCAAGAGCTTAAAACAGCTAGCCAGTATACAAAACTATGAACTCTATCAGAACAGTGGTAAAAAATCAAGTAATAATTCCAACTTTTTATGGTATCACTTTGAAAAATAACGATTCCTTATTAATTTCAGTGTTTAAAAAAGTTCCAATCTGGGGTGCCTGGCTGGCTCAGTCCATTAAGTATCCAACTCTTGATTTCGGCTCAGAACATGATCTCAGGGTTGTGCAATCAAGCCCTGAGTCAGGCTCTGTGCTTGGCATGGAGTCTGCTTGAGATTCTCTCTCTCCTTCTCCCTCAGGCCTCCCCCCTTCCCTCTCTTTAAAAAAAAAAAAAAAAAAAAAAAAAAAGTTCTAATCTATTTTTGAAAGAACCTAAAAGTTTGATATTTGATTATTTTTGCCAAAAACCATGCTAATCTGACAAATACATTTTTCATATTTACCACCACAAATAAGGAACAAAAGTCTGGAACACATAATCTGTAACAAACTACTACAGATAAGGTGTCCATAAATTACACCACCTCAAAAAAGTTTTTTTTTTTAAATTTAAAAGTTTTTATTATTTGACAGAGAGATCACAAGTAGGCAGGGAGGCAGGCAGAGAAGAGAGGGGGGGAAGCAGGCTCTCTGCTGAGCAGAGAGCCCGATGTGGGGCTCAATCCCAGGACCCTGGTCATGACCTGAGCTGAAGGCAGGGGCTTTAACCCACTGAGCCACCCAGGCAACCCTCAAAAAAGTTTTTGTTCTCTTATTATCCCCGCCAAGGTATTGCAGGTGAGCTTTTAAGGAAGATGAGCCCTAAAAAAAGGAGGGGGTAGGGGAAGAAGAGTCCTTTGCCAAATGATAAATTAAAAATAAAAAAAGTTCAGCAAAAGAGTTGAATGGATAGTTCAAAACTATTTTAAATGTCATGTTAGTACTTTCACTTCAAATGATCATTTTTTAAATACTAAGTATATCAATAAACCAGAATAATCATCACTAGAAACTAACCTGTTAACCTACAGAAGAATTCACTCCCACAAATCTAGGTGAAAAATGATCAAGTGATAAACTTAGATGGTCATTTTAATTTAAAAGAAGGAATTTTTCGTTAAGATACATCTGAAGAGGGTAGCCTGGGTGGCTCAGTTGGTTAAGCACCTGCCTTAGGCTCAGGTCATGATCCTAGGGTCCTGGGTTCAAACCCATATCGGGCTGTCCGCTCAACAGAGAGCCTAGTTCTCCCTCTCTCTGCTGCTCCCCGCTTGTGCTCTCTCTCTCCCTCTTTCTGTCAAATAAATAAATGAAATCCTTAAAAAAAAAAGATATATCTGAATGCCTGAAAGGTGGAAAAAAGGCAGGAAACAAGATGAATGATCATCTTCTATGTCTCGTTTGGGGATCTTCAACACAACTGTATTAGAAGATGCCTTTAACCTTGTGGTTCACGCGAAACTACCCAACTCCCTTATCATATCACTACTGAGCACCCTTGTAACAGAAGAGTCTACGAAGATTTAGTACATCCTCCCCATGTAAAGTTATCATGCTTATTAACCCAGCAGATTGCTGAAAGGCATTATTTTTTTTTTTAAAGACTTTATTTATTTATCTGACAGACAGAGATCACAAGTAGGCAGAGAGGCAGGCAGAGAGAGAGGAGGAAGCAGGCTCCCCGCTGAGCAGAGAGCCCGATGCGGGGCTCGATCCCAGGACCCTGAGATCATGACCTGAGCCGAAGGCAGAGGCTTTAACCCACTGAGCCACCCAGGCGCCCCAAAGGCATTATTTTTAAGCAAAAGTTTTACTTCAGTTCACTTCAATGTAAAAATTACTATTACAACTGAGTATGGGAATTTTCACCATGAATAATCTCAGGGCATGGAAAGAAGTGATCAACAAGACCAACAGCATTCTGAACACTTGGAAGAGTAGTTTAACAAAGCACTCTTACACAGCCTAAAATAATCTGAAGTCAGAATCATAATTCAATGAGCCATTTACTTTAAATCCTTTACACCTGTAGTAAAATCTTAACCTGGAGAATAAAGTGGTTGATTAACCCATCCTGGCAGAAATCTTACGTTTAGAGCCTCTGAAACACTTGATATGTTGATTAAAGAAACAGCAGTCTCTAGAACATTCTAAGAATGCATGTAACACACTCACTTTCCAAAACAACTGGATTTTGAAGGATTAAAAAGCAGAGTTGTAGGACATCTAAAACGACACTAAGAGGTGCCTGCCTGGCTGAGTCAGAAGAGCATTTGACTCTTTTTGTTTTTTAGATTTTTTTTTTAAAGATTTTTATTTATTTATTTGACAGACAGAGATCACAAGTAGTCAGAGAGGCAGGCAGAGAGAGAGGAGGAAGCAGGCTCCCCGCCGAGCAGAGAGCCTGACTCGGGGCTTGATCCCAGGATCCTGGGATCATGACCTGAGCCGAAGGCAGAGGCTTTAACCCACTGAGCCACCCAGGCGCCCCTGTTTTTTTATATTTTATTTATTTGACAGAGAGAGAGAGAGAGATCACAAGTAGGCAAAGAGGCAGGCAGAGAGAGAGGGGGAAACAGGCTTCCTGCCGAGCAGGGATCCCAATGCAGGGCTAGATCCCAGGACCCTGAGATGATGACCTGAGCCGAAGGCAGAGGCTTAACCCACTGAGCCACTCAGGTGCCTCAGCATTCGACTCTTGATCTCAGGGTTGTGAGTTCAAGCCCCATGTTGAGTGTAGAGATTACCAAAACAAAAACCTTAAAAAAATAAGGTTCCTGATTTGCAGAAGTGAGGAAAGTCCTCAAGAACAAATATAACATATATTGGAAATTTTAGTACACTTTTTTTTTTAAGTTTAGTACTTTTTTATAATACTTTTCCATCTGGCAAAATCAACAACGTTCTCAGTATTTTATAAAAATAAGACAAGAGAAAGGGCAATCAAAAAATGTAAAAAATTTAGCTGAACTATCTTCCTATCTTTTCCAATACTATTACACATCCATTGGACAAATAAAGTCTCTGGCAAAAGTTTCATTGTTTTTGACTGAACTGACCTGTCAGTTCTGTTGTCTGAGTGGACTGTGTTACCATTCCCTACACCCACCCTGGCTATACCACAGAGGGTTTCCAATGAAGGTTTCTAAAATTATACAATCATCCAATCTTAACTCTCTTTAAAGTCCAGAAATCATCTTGTCACCTATCCAACAAATCTTCATTAGAGGAATAAAAGAAAATTAACAGAAGATTACTAGTAAGCCAAAATTTTCCTGAGAAATAGTAAAAGTTCTACTAAAATGTGTGACTCTTGTAAAAGCTAGAGAATACTCAATATAAATCTAAAAGTCACCTTTTTACTCACTGTGCATTTTGACTTTGACTAGATATAGCAAATTCTTATTTAATTTGCAAAATGAGGTTCTTAGGTCTTCATTTTCTGCTATAAGAGAGGTAAGTATAACTTTTAAGAGCTGCATTCTTCCAGTCAGCAGTAAGAAAATAACCTATTGGGAATGCAAACTGGCATGGTCACTGTGGAAAACAGTATAGAGCTTCCTCAAAAAATTAAAAATAGAACTACCATATGATTTAGTAATCACATTACTGGGTATTTACCCAAAGAACACAAAAACACTAATTTGAAAGGATATTTATACACCTATGTTAATTGCAGCATTACAACAACCAAATTATGGAAGCAATATTGATAGATGAACAGGTTGTCTACGGCCATACCACCCTGAACACGCCCGATCTCGTCTGATAGATGAACAGGTAAGAAAATGTGGTACATATACAATGGCATATTATTTAGCAATAAAAAAGAATGAAATTGTGCTATTTGCAAAACATGGATGGAGCTAAGTATATAATAAGTGAAATAAATCAGACTGAGAAAGAGAAATACTGTATGATTTCACTCATATGTGGAATTTAAGAAACAAAATAAACAAAGGGGAAAAAAGACAAGAGAAGAAAGAGACTCTTTACTATAGAGAACAAACTGATGGTTACCAAAGTGGAGGTGGGTGGGTGGGTGGATAAAATAGGTGACAGGGATTTCATTATATTATAAATCCGAAACTAATATAACACTGAATATTAATTATACTGGAGTTTAAATTTAAAACTTTAAAGAAAAGTAAAGAGAAGAACCTATGCTGGATTTCTCATCTTTCAATGCACTGTGGCAGACTCCTTTATATTTTCTTCCACTCTATCAGCAACCCAGATGAACAGACACTACTCAACAAGTATATTTATTAAAAAGTAAGATGAGCCCAGTTTTTTAAAAGATTTTTAAAAATTATTTTGTCAGGGACAAGGAGAGAGCGCTCGCATGCACAAGCAGAGGCAGAAGCAGCCTCCCTGCTGCTCAAGAGCCCAGTGTGGCACTCCATCTCAGGGGTCCTGGGATCATGACCTGAGCAGAAAGCAGACACTTAGCTGACTGAGCCACCCAGGTGTCCCAAGTTGAGCCCAGTTCTATACTGAGGTCTCTGTTCCTCTATTAAAATAGCTCTCCTGAATAAAATGTTTTTATTGCTTTAACTCTTGTCCAGTTCTGGATTTTCTGACAGCACCAAACTAGCTAAGTGTTCTTAAGTTGCTTCATGTTTTTGGGTTTCAGTTTACTCATCTGTAAATTGAAGGGAGATGAGAGTAGAATGAACTCTAGGGACCCATGGCAGGTCTAAAATTTTCATGAAGAAATGTGGTAGAGGAAAATGAGGTACAGAAAAACTAAGCGATTTGGACTTGCTCGAGGTCATGGGAACTGTGAGACCAGAACGTCGTCCAGGTCTCCTGATTCCCAGAACAGTGTTCATTTAACAAAACCAGCTGTCTTTACCTCACTGCTGAAACCAAAAGCCTAACAAATCCAGTGAAATGCCATGGCATCCAGCAGTGCCACTTTCAGCTTAAAGTGCCTCCTTCATTTTACAATCTGTTGTTCAGTTTTCTTTAATCTCTAAGCAACACCACATTTGTTTCCTAAAATAAATCATTTTTCTTTCTGGGAATATAAGCAGTATTCCTTTTGACAATAAAACATAATCCTGAATTTAGATGACAACAAAAATTAAAAGATTTTATTCTCTCTCTTACCAATATTTCCTTCCTGTTTTTGAGATTTTATTTATATAAGAGAGAGAGCATGGGGCGGGAGGGTCAGAGGGAGAAGCCAGCTCCCTGCTAAGCAGGGAACTCTAGCGAGCCCAATTTGGGACTTGATTCTGGGACTGGATCCTGGGACTCCAGGATCATGACCTGAGCCGAAGGCAGTCACTTAACCAACTGAGCCACCCAAGTGCCCCTTTCTTCTTGTTTTTAAAAGTCCCAGTTTGTTTTGGAAGTGGGCCCCTACTTTTTTATCCCAAAAGACTCCAAAATGCCATACGGCTCAACAGAATGAACACACTGATGGCAGAAGCAATTCTACATTTGACTCCAGGACTGTTCTGCAGTGTGACCTCAGCAAGATCAATTTATTTCCTCCAAGTTTCAGTTACTTCACCCATATCCAAAGTAAGTTATAAAGAGATAATTAAGATCAAAGATGTGAGGCTTTAAAAATCTTTACGAAAAATCTTTACGAAACAAAAAGAAAAAAACAAGGAAAAAGAAACAAACCAAAAAGAAGGAAAAAGCCCAGACTCTTATCTACAGAGAACAGGGAATGTGGGGGGGGGGTGAAACAGGTGAAGGGTATTAAAAGCACACCAATGGGGGCACCTGGGTGGCTCAGTGGGTTAAAGCCTCTGCCTTCCGCTCAGGTCGTGATCCCAGGGTCCTGGGATTGAGCCCCGCATCAGGCTCTCTGCTTAGCAGGGAGCCTGCTTCCTCCTCTCTCTCTCTCTGCCTGCCTCTCTGCCTACTTGTGATCTCTGTCAAGTAAATAAAATCTTTATTAAAAAAAGTCTTCTAAAATGTTATATATTTCTGTGAAACGCAAGAAATGAAATGCTACATTACCTAGTAGTGGCAGTCAGTATTTTTAACACATTTCAATTTCCTGTTCACTAGCACATTATGACATCACTGCCTTCCAGCGTTTAGGCTCATGAAATAATTCTGTTTCTGTTTTGTTCCCCTACCTCCAATGTATATACTGCAAACGTTCCATTGTTCCCGTTCACTATTTCAGTGAAGAAGCGTGACAAAAATGACTTTGTATGTGTACACTCCTCTGCCGGGTAAATATACCATCTCCTACTGCAACTGTACTGGAAAGGTCAATTTCTCACCGAAAGACAAGATTTGGACAAGATCAAACAGCAAAACCAAGGCCCAGTAGGAAGAGGGGGAGGAGTCAATACACCGCCCAAACAGGACGGATTCTAGGGCTTCCACAGATAAACAAAGGAAGTTGATTTTCCCACGACGCCGCCTGGGCTTCAAGCAACCCTAAACATTTGTATGGAAGACCACGGAGCTCATTACCTTGAAAACGCAGCCCAAGTGCTGAATTCTTCTAAAGGCTCCCATTATAGGTGGACACCCAGAAAGTCAATGGAGGCTGAGATGAATGAGGAACTGAGTGGGGCTGACCTTCGATTCATCCTCCCACTCCACCAAAGAGCCCGAGCACCTACCAACCCCAACATACCAACACAGAACTCCTCCGCTGCTCAAAACAATTTAGGGGGCAGGAGAAAGAAGGGAATGTGGGGAACGGACCTCAGGTGCGCCGAATGCGAGGAGCAGGTGTGAAGTTCAGAAGGGCCGAGGGCGCTTAAGGCAGCACGGAGCTGAGCTGAGGGGAGTGGGCACCAGCTGCGCGCGACCGCACGAACGGCCGGGGGCGGGTTCGAACCCCCTCCTCACCTGGCAGCCCTTCTTGTGATGAAAGCCGACCACCACGATGTGCAGTACGGGCCCCCGGGGGGCGCCATCGCCTCCCCGCCCGGCCTTCTCCATGGGCGGCCGCCGCGGGCCCGCAAGCCGACGACTTCAACCGCCAATGGCGGCGGGCCCGGCGAACCCCGCGGTCCCCAGGAGGACGGCGAGCGGCAGGTTTCAGGTGTCAGCGAGGGCGCTGCATGAGGGCCGCGCAGGCGGCCGGGAGGACGCCGAGGCTCCCGCAGCTCGGTGCCGCCCCCCAGGGCCGCGGCCGCACTACCCTCATCCGCTTCCGCTGCTTCCGGGATGTCACCTGATGTGGCGGCCGCAGCCGGCGACGAGGGGCGGGGCAGGACTCGGAGGGAACCTGACGGGGCGGGGCCTGGGTATGGGGCGGGGCCCGAGAGAAGAGGGCACGGGGCCGGGGGCGGGGCCTGCGGGGCCACAAGGCACCTCTATCTCCTACCTCTTCCGTGCGACCTTAACACGCTTTCTTCCCCTTTGCCCTCTCTTTTTCCTCCTTAAAAATCTCCGCCCCTTCCGTCCTCTTTCTTTAGCTTTACTATTTTTTGACGTCTTTTCTTGTTCACTATTATCCAATTCCTTCATTCATTTCCTTCGGCTCTCTGGCCTCGGTAACAGGGAGTCATATTCGTGGGGCTCTATAACTGTGTTTTCAACCTTTAAATTACTTGCTTCACCAGGTTTTTTTCTTTTGCTTCGTTCTAGACTTTTTTTTCTTTCTTATTTAAGTATTATGTATAGGACACTGGAAGTGTCTCAAGGCCTGCTGTAAAATATCCTCGACAATAAAGGAAGTTTACAAGGAGACCTATTATTCTGATTCCGATGTTTAAAAAAAAAATATATATATATATATATATAATTTTCATTCTATCTTTTTTCTGGCTTTAGTAATCTGGTCAGTACAAAATATATGTGGTCTATTGTCACCAGTATATCTAATGTCCTAACTGATTGTACTACAATTTTATTTTTAAAGACTAAAGGATAGGTGCCTGCTTCAAATAGAATTCGAGATTACTGCAATAATTGGCTGTGAAGTTTACCGTTACCAGTTGCCTCTTAGTTTAGACAACCTTAGCAGGTGTGATTTTACACTCCTGGCCTTGTAATTTAGGGACTTGCATTCTAATAGAAGTACAGCTGAGAAAAACAGGCTTCCTATAAATGAGTTTAGCTTCTATGATTCAGCAGGAGTGTCTTAATGCTAAGAAAAATATTGTAGAAATTTTTCAAGGTGTTTCTACCATTTCCTTACTATATTACAAAATTCTTGGTGTTGGTTCCGAACTGTGTGTGAAATTATAGTATTCCCTGCATGCAGAATATCTTACGGTTTTTTTCCACCTGCCTCAATATTTTCCACAATTGGCATACCCCAAATTAAAGTCAAATAGAACAGTCTTTTTAAAAAGATTTAAGGGTAGGGCATTGGGGTGGCTCAGTCAGTTAAGTATCTGCCTTTTGCTCAGGTCTTGATCCCAAAGTCCTGGGATCTAGCCCAGCATTCCCTCCCTGCTCAGCGGGGAGCTCGCTTCTCCCTCTCCCTCTGCTGCTCCCCCTGCTTGTGTTCTCTCTCTCACTGTCAAGTAAAAATCTCTTTAAAAGAACTTTATATCTACAGTGAACACCAATTACTTAATTCATTGTGCAGGAAACTCAGTTACAGCTTAATAAAAATCTGTAACACTTTGCATCCTAGACCTTCCAACTAAAATTAAATCATTACTCATAACTATTATGTTGCTCAAATGCTTAAAAAGTATGTTATTGGGAAAACTGGGAGAGAAAGTAAACAAGGGAATTTCAAGAAAATTTTCCACCTCTATATAGGCTGGTCCATTTAACAGTCTGGAATGACAACCTTTACATTGTTTTTCTTAAAAAGATTTTATTAATTAATTTATTTATTTGAGAAAGAGCACAGCAAGGGGTGGGGAGAGGGAGAAGCAGACTCCCCACTGAGCAGGGAGCCTGACATGGGGCTTGATCCCAGAGCCCTGGAATCATGGCCTGAGCTGAAGAAAGACACTTAGTTGACTGAGCCACCCAGTTGGCCCCTACATTGGTTTTTAAATGAATTGTATTAATATAGAATAAATTCACAAACAAGATATTGTTTTTAAGGACAAATAGCTATTGAGGAAAAAAAATAGGAATTTCTCCTTATTTTAAATGTTGGGAGATTACCAAGATTGTAAATAATTTGAGATAACAGAATATTTTCTGAACATTATATTGAAAGGAAACTTTTGCATGTATTTTTATGCTGACATTTACCTCCAGGGAAAAAAATTGGAAGTGCGGGGCACCTGGGTGGCTCAGTGGGTTAAAGCCTCTGCCTTTGGCTCAGGTCATGATCTCAAGGTCCTGGGATGGAGCCCTGCATGGGGGGGGGGAGAGGGGGGGGGTCTCTGCTCAGCGGGGAGCCTGCTTCCTCCTCTCTCTCTCTGCCTGCCTCTCTGCCTACTTGTGATCTCTGTCTGTCAAATAAAATAAAAATAAAATAAAATCTTAAAAAAAATTGGAAGTGCTTCTCTGAACACATAATAAATTGAAGAGCCTCTTCAAGTTACATATATTTTATGATGAATTATAGATTCTATTTTATGTCAGTTCTGTAAGTAAGAACTAAGGGGAGAAAAACCCTGGAGACACAGAGCAATGACATGTTTTCAAGTTCATTAAAAATTCTCCATCTGGAATTGGACTGTTATTTCTTTTTGCATCTTGCCTCAGGAGAGAATGTGATAAAATAAAACCATGCGGGCGCCTGGGTGGTTCAGTGGGTTAAGCCTCTGCCTTCGGCTCAGGTCATGATCTCGGGGTCCTAGGATCGAGTCCCACCCACATCGGGCTTTCTGCTTGGCAGGGAGCCTGCTTCCTCCTCTCTCTCTCTGCCTGCCCCTCTGCCTACTTGTGATTTCTCTCTGTCAAATAAATAAATAAATAAAATCTTTAAAAAAATTAAAAAAAATAAAACCATGCAATCCCCATTAACTCTACTATGTAAATGAACTATATCTCCTTTTTCAGAGTATAGAGAGACTTACTTCTTTATCAATATATTGAAAATTGCTAATGGAAAACAAAGTATTGACTTTCTAAGTTCTATTATTCCTGAATTTTAAAGTCTATTGAGTAGCCAGAGTACTTTGATTTTGGTCCCTACTCTCATTATGGTGTGGTGAAAATAAAACTAGAATAGAAATAGAAAAGAAAACCAGGAAAAGGGGCGCCTGGGTGGCTCAGTGGGTTAAAGCCACTGCCTTCTGCTCAGGTCATGATCCCAGGGTCCTGGGATCAAGCCCCAAGTCGGGCTCTCTGCTCAGCAGGGAGCCTGTTTCCCTTCCTCTCTCTCTCTGCCTGCCTCTCTGCCTACTTGTGATCTCTGTCTGTCAAATAAATAAATAAAATCTCAAAAAAAAAAAAAAAACCACAGGAAAAGAAAAGGGCTTTACAAACAAATTTGGCATTACTTAGTCTCTAGACTCTATGAAGATTAAGAAGAATATTGATGGGGATGAATAAATAGTGAGAACCAATTTAAAGAATATTTATTAGACCCTACAATACACCTGGAACTGTGATAGGCACAGTGCATCAAAAGAAATTAAAGGGATGCGTTGCTTAGTTGGTTAAGCCTCTGCCTTTGACTCAGGTTATGATCCCAGGGTCCTTGCTCCCCCTGCTTGCCCTGCTTGTGTGCTTTCTCTTTCCTCACACAAATAAATAAATAAAATCTTTTAAAAAATTGTTGCCTTGGG
Organism: Taxidea taxus jeffersonii; assembly: GCA_003697995.1. Lineage (NCBI taxonomy): Eukaryota > Metazoa > Chordata > Mammalia > Carnivora > Mustelidae > Taxidea > Taxidea taxus. Next base: position 385,190 of record ML103768.1, on the reverse strand, counting down.
GCGCCTGGGTGGCTCAGTGGGTTAAGGCCTCTGCCTTCAGCTCAGGTCATGATCCCAGCGACCTGGGATGGAGCCCCCGCAGCAGGGAGCCTGCTCCCAGCCCGCCCCGTCCCCCCTCCCCCCCCCCCACCGCCTGCCTCTCTGTCTACTTGTGACCTCTATCTGTCAAATAAATAAATAAAATCTTAAAAAAAATTGTTGCCTCGTCTATGTCTGGTTATGAAACAAGATAAATGTGAAACCGGCTAGCAATGCTAGCTTTTGTAGCACCTACTCTAAGCCAATCATCATGTTAGTAAGTATTAGGAAATAAAGATAAGCAATAATAGCTTACATTTAACGGATAGGCACTGTGTGTCAGTCTGCTAGCCATTTTTAATGGATTATTTCATTTAATCTTCATAACAATCCCAAAGTAGATACTATTATCTTCATTTTTTTCCAGTGGGTAAATAGACACTTAGAAAGGTTAAGTAACTCGCTGAAGGTCAAATAACTAGAAGGAATTGAAGCTGGGATAGGATTTGAACCAAAGTCATTTAACTTCAGAACAGATTAATGTAATTGCTGTACTCTACTGCTTATCAAAATTCTTGACATTGAAGAAATCACAGTCTTTGGGGAGGGAGGTAACCCCCTATAAGGATAATTAGAGGAGAATACATTGAGAGCATTTTAAGAACTGTTAACATTGTTGTGAAACAACGGGAGAGCCTACCAAGTCTGCAGGTCAGAGAAACTTCACAGACGTGGTCACATTTGAGCAGGTCTTGAAGGATGAGCAGGATTTTACCAGAGCTTGGGGCTAGACCATCTGAAATGCAATAAAGTAAGATCATTAAGGACTGGAGTTAAAGGAAAACATTTGGGGAGGGAAGAGTTTTATGCCAATGTTAAAAGAAGTATGTAAAATTGAAATAAAAGTGCAGCAAAATAGCACATGCCAACTGCATATGATGTTCCCTCTGCTTGAAAGGCAGCTCCTGCCCCCTTTCTGCCTATCCAGTTCTTATTTACCTTCCAAGACTAGACTTCTAACAATTCCTTTGTGAAACTTCCCAAACTGCCTATGTGGGCAAGTCATCTAACCTCTTTGAGCATGAGGAATTCCATTTGAACACCTGTCTCATATGATAGTCATAAAAATTTCAATTAAGTGTATCTGTAAGTTTTCAGGCACACAGCAGGTGCTCAATAGTTATGAAATGCAAAAAAAAAATTAGAATTGGTTTGGTGTTTAGAAGTCTGAAACCTAGGAAGTTTAGGACTGAAGAAGCCATCTGCTAGGACTTCTGAATCTTCTTACCGACATTTCCTTAAATCATATCAAGGATCTCTAGTTCTCTGGGGTCCCTGAAGCTAAGAGGTCTTTTTTGCTTTATATGTTAAATTTCATATGCCTTGTACATAATGTTTGTTAGTAATCTTTCTCCCCCCATTCATCCTTAAGCTCCTACAAGGGCAGAAGACATTGTAGTTCTGTTTTTAACACTGTTTTATACTCAGCAAAAATGCCAAATAGTGTGTAACTAAATGCATATTTGTTCAATGAACGAAGGATGAGGCATTACAACTATCTGTTGTATGAACGAATGATGCTCTTTCTGGTCTTCTGTTTAGACTCTTCAGCTTTAAGTTCCTGGGATACAAATATAAAACATACTTAATGCAGAGAATTTGCTTTCCATTCTTTTAAAAACAGAAGTGCAAGGGCGCCTGTGTGGCTCAGTCCTTAAGCCTCTGCCTTCTGCTCAAGTCATGATCCCAGAGTCCTGGGATGCAGCCCCAAATCCGGCTCCCAGCTCAGCGGGACGCCTGCTCTTCCCTCTCCCACTCCCCCTGCTTGTGTTCCCTCTCTCACTGTGTCTCTATCAAATCATAATAATAATAAAAAAAATCTTAAAAAGAGCAAGTGCAAAAGCATGGTTTCCTAAGTGCGATGACATTAACAGAGAGTGACATCTGCTGGTTCTTGTTAGACAAGACAGTAAGTGCTGAAAGTGAATACGTAGTCTGTAATAGACTCCTAGATATAAGGCAAGAATGATAAGGTAGTAGAAATAAAAAGAAAATGTATTTTTAAGTTTACACCTTAGAAAAGTTAAAAAAATGCTGGTCGTGGGTTTTTAATTCACTGGACTTTTAAAAGAAGCCATAGATTCTTTGTCTCTCCTTCTTTAAGTGGGCTGCACACCCAGCGTGGAGCCCAACCGGGGACTTGAACCCACAACCCGACATCAAGACCTAAGCTGTTATCTAGAGTCAAAGGCTTAAGCGACGGAGCCACCCAGGCTCCCCAGAAGTAGATTCTTTCAGAAATGGTTTTTACAAAAACTGCAACACAGTGAATTGATCGCGGAAAAAATGAATCGGTTTGGTCCGTAGAAAGATCCTGGCTTGAAGGGAGATGCATCTTCACAGGGGGCAATAAGACGACTCAAAGGTTGCTGTGGTTTGCAAAACCAGGGTTACAGGAAAACTTTATTCACAAGGCAGGATACCTTTAACGTCTGTCGGAGACTGGGGAAAGCGGGTAACTGCCGAGACTGCACATTGTTCAGTGGACAGAAACCCTTCCGGGGAAAGAAGCGGTTGGGCGCGACTCCGCGGACTGGTTGGATCGCACGTTCGGTCTCAGATTGGTCGAGCCTGCCCGGGCTGCGGGAAAGGTGGGGCGGGGGCGTGGAGCGGAAGCGCGCTCTTTCAAACTCGCCGTGCAAACGTCGGTGCAGGCAGGCCACTTCCGGCGTAGCCATGGCGGCTAACGCTACCACTAACCCGTCGCAGCTGCTACCTCTAGGTAATCGTGGGGAGGGGGACTGGGGTGTTCAGGTTAAGCTTTGGGGGCCAAGAGGCTGAGGCTGAAGTAGCCCTTAGCCGAGTGTTGGGGAAGTGTGTGGAGGAAGTGCTTTACCCTCCGCTGCTCGTCCCTGGGCTCCCAAGTCTCTGTGGCCCCGGGCCGCCCTAGCGTTTTCAGCGTGGTAGGGGTCCTTGAGGCGGCCACTTGTGACTCCCCAACCAAACGTCCCCGGAAAGGTCCACACTTAGTAATGCGTCGTCAGCCTTCTCTGATGTGGGCTTGCCTCTACAGTCATGGGTATCACACGCAGTCCTCCACCTGGCATTTAAGCACCCCAGATAAGACCCTGTTGTATGGCTGGTTATTGAGAGAAGCACTGGCGCCTGGGATGAGCCTAAATGAGATACCTGGAAACTGGTTTTGTTACTCAGCAGGTAATGAGCCTCGAGCCTCTTTATGCCCTAGAAACAATGGCTGGGCAGTATTCGACAAATTTAAATCATACCCATTGTCTTCACGTAGCACACAAACCACTGGAGGAGCTAGAACACTGGACAAGTAAACGTCATACCAAGTAATGCTAAGCCAGCTAAAGAGATGTTCAAACTGCTGTCAGAACACAGAAATAGTGACAGGAAGAAATCTCTGGTGAAGACGGCAGTGCCTCTCGCAAATTTTTGTCGATGAAGAGTTGATTGATTTATCAGAGGTGGCTGTGACTTAGAAGTTTTCATTCCTTCATTCCACAAACTCTTTTTGAATGCTTGGTGTATGCCAGGCCGATTGAGAATATAGTTAGGGGAAAACAACCACAGTCTCTGCTCTCATGGGACTCAGACTCTGAGGGTGGGGATTCATATGTTAATTAGATTACTTAAAATAACATAAAATCATACCTGTGATAAACTTCAACAAAGTAGGGGCTCCTGGGTGCCTCAGTGGGTTAAAGCCTCTGCCTTCAGCTCAGGGCATGATCCCAGAGTCTGCTTCCTCCTCTCTCTCTGCCTGTCTCTCTGCCTACTTGTGATCTCTGTCTGTCAAATAAATAAATAAAATCTTTAAAAAAAGAAAAAACTTCAACAAAAGAGAGGTAAGTGGTAAAAAGAAAATGTTTGTTAATTATGCAACAGGGATATGTGCTGTAAGATCTAAAGTTTTTGAATGAATTCCTTTTTTATCTTTCACCATATGCAAGTAACAAGTGCCAGTAGCACTCAAGTATTTGTTGAAATAATGAATAGGTAAAATAATCTTTTTCCTTCCCCCCTTTTCCTTTTTTAAAAAAATATGTAGAGCTTGTGGACAAATGTATAGGATCAAGAATTCACATTGTGATGAAGAGTGATAAAGAAATTGTTGGCACACTTTTGGGATTTGATGACTTTGTCAGTATCCTTTTAAAAAGTGGTGGTGCGGGTTTTTCTTGAGTATTTAAGAACAGAAGTAAGAATATCGACAGTACTTGCTAATTATAATAATAAAAATTTATTCTTAGCATGATAGTGTTCTAAGACATGTATGTACTGAAAGAAGATAAAGTTGCTGCCAATTACAAGTATTTTGTATTTGAGCCACTGTATTAAACATTGTAATTAAAACGGAATAAAGGTAGAAGTCAGAGTAAATTTCACCTTAACACCAAATTTCAGATATGGTACTGGAGGATGTCACTGAATTGTGAGTAGCATTAAAAATTAAAGAAATGGCTGGGGGGAATCTCTCTTTAAGTCAATTTTAGTATTAGTGAATTTAAAATGATTTATGAGAAAACATTGCCTGTTGGAAATACCTTAGAGATAGAAATTTTATCTGCTGACTCTGGTAAAATTGGATCTTGTAGTTATTACCATGATGTAATTATTAATGAATTGTTAGGAAGTTAATGGAGACAGAGCTTTAAAACAAAAGAAACTAAAACCAGCCAAGAATGTTTGGGCTCAGGCAAATCAAGTGATAGTGACTATACTGATAGTGAGAGCATTTAACTATAACATAAAATAAAATATAAATGGTGGCTCCATTATATTAGTTATAAAGATCACAACCAGTGTCTGCTTTCAAAATTGGGTTGATTACAGATTGGTTTAATAGTAAAAAAGTGAAAATAGTAAACATTCCATTTCATGTTTGATCTCATTGGCAAGTTTTAGCTTCTTTTATGAAGATCGGTCCTAGTGGGTGTGGATCTTAGGCCAGTCAGTTCACTATGTTGCTTTTGGTCACCCAGTGGATGACCTTTGTCCCCTAAAACCACAGAATTGCTTGACCTCACATTTATTTATATTCAAGAATAACTTTTTAGGGATTAGAATGTTGACTTTGACTTTCATTGTATATCTTGATTCTATTTTATTTCTTCTTTTAGTGAAATCACACCAGAAGGAAGAAGGATCACTAAATTAGATCAGATTTTGCTAAATGGAAATAATATAACAATGGTAAGACAGTGAAGCTGTTTTTGTTGTTGTTGTTGTTTTAGATGTTAGCCCATTTTTTTGTGAGGCACGTGTTACAGATTACCTGCCTTGACTAAATAAGTGTTCATGGTCCAATGGCGTTTAAGTTGGGAAGGAGATGCTCTTGTGATCAAGGCTCTAAAGCTGAGCTGAAAATGACAGTAGGCTTGGAGATTAGTTTGCCTGGGCTTTTAAATCTTTTAGTTTGCCAAGAATTATTGTTTAGACTCTAAATATTAATTGATGATGTTGGGAATTGTAAACAGAAGCAATGACCTAGAGAAAATGGGAATGTGAGGGAGGGGCAGAGAGGCACAGTGGCTTTGATTGATGAGGAGGGGTTTTTAGATGGTGTGGGTGGTGTTGTTACTAATAAGCTCTTTTTCCTTCTATGCAGCTGGTTCCTGGAGGAGAAGGTCCTGAAGTATGAATGGATTTCCTTGACTTAACTGTTTTATGTTAGAATGACAACAAGATAGAAATTTTTTTTTTAACCTTTTAATGTTTGGATTCTGTAAAGCTAAGTTTCCCGTTAAAGGGAAATGTTTTGAAAATGCATTGTAAATGCCCATTTTTGTAAGTTAATCATTATTTTCTTGGAAAAAGAAGAACAGTTTGTTCTTTGAAGACTAAAATAAAAGCGTTTTTGGTTAACTGTCATTTTATTTTTGTACTGTGATAATCAGTGTAACAAAGATTGTAGTTATTATTTTTTTATTTTAACATACAATATATTATTTGTTTCCGGAGTACAGGTCTGTGAATCATCAGTCTTACACAACTCACAGCACTCACCATAGCACATACCCTCCCCAAAGCCCATCACTTAGCCACCCTATCCTTCCCATCCCTCTCCCCTCCAGCAACCCTCAGGCTGTTTCCTGAGAGTAAGAGTCTCTTATGGTTTGTCCCCCTCCCCATCCCATCTTGTTTCATTTTTTTTCCCTTTCCCCTAAAACCTGCCCTGCCTCTCAAATTCCTCATGTCAGAGAGATCATATGATAATTGTCTTTCTGTGCTCGACTTAATTCGCTTAGCACAATACCCTCTAGTTCCCTCCACATTGTTGCAAATGGCAAGATTTCGGTTTTTTGATGGCTGCATAATATTCCACTGTGTGTGTGTGTATCACATCTTCTTTATCCATTCATCTGTTGATGGACAGCTAGGCTCTTTCCATGGTTTGGCTATTGTGGACATTGCTGCTATAAATGTTCAGGTGCACATGCCTCTTCAGATCACTACATTTGTATCTTTAGGGTAAATACCCAGTATTGCAGTTGCCTGGATTGTAGGGTAGATCTATTTTCAACATTTTGAGGAACCTCCATACTGTTTTCCAGAGTGGCTGCACCAGCTTACATTCCCATCAACAACGTAAGAGGGTTCCCCTTTCTCTGCATCCTTGCCAACACCTGTTGTTTCCTGACTGGCTAATTTTAGCTATTCTGACTGGTGTGAGGTGGTATCTCACTGTGATTTTGATTTGTATTTCCCTGATGACGAGTGATATAGAACACTTTTTCATGTGTCTGTTGGCCATTTGCATGTCTTCTTTGCTGAAATGTCTGTTCATGTCTTCTGCCCATTTTTTTTTTTTGAGATTTTAATTAATTATTTGACAAAGAGACACAGTGAGAGAGGGAACACAAGCAGGGGGAGTGGGAGAGGGAGAACAGGTTTCCCACAGAGCAGGGAGCCTGATGTGGGGCTTGATCCTGGGACCTGGGATCATGACCTGAGCTGAAGGCAGACGCTTAACAACTGAGCCACTGAGCGCCCCCTTCTCATTTCTTTTTTTTTTTTTTTTAATACATTTTATTTATTTTTATTTGACAGAGATCACAAGTAGGCAGAGAGAGAGAGGAGGAAGCAGGCTCCCTTCCGAGCAGGGAGCCCGATGCGGGGCTTGATCCCAGGACCCTGAGATCATGACCTGAGCCGAAGGCAGAGGCTTAACCCACTGAGCCACACAGGCACCCCCCCCCCCCATTTCTTGATCGGATTATTTGTTCTTTGGGTGTTGAGTTTGATACGTTTTTCATAGATTTTGGATACTAGCCCTTTATCTGGTATGTCATTTGCAAATACCTTCTCCCATTCTGTTGGTTGCCTTTTGGTTTTGTTGACTGTTTCCTTTGCTGTGCAAAAGCTTTTGATCTTGAAGTCCCAATAGTTAGTTCACTTTTGCCCTTGCTTCCCTTGCCTCTGGCACTGTGGCTGAGATCAAAGAGCTTGCTGCCTGTTTTCGCCTCAAGGATTTTGATGGATTCCTGCCTCACATTGAGCTCTTTGATCCATTTTGAGTCTATTTTTGTGTGTGGTGTAAGGAAATGGTCCAATTTTATTCTTCTGCATGTGTCTAACTTTCCCAACACCACTTGTTGAAGAGGCTGTCTTTTTTTCCATTGGACGTTCTTTCCTGCTTTGTCAAAGATTAGTTGACCGTAGAGTTGAGAGTCTATTTCTGGGCTCTCTGTTTTGTTCCATTGATCTATGTGTCTGTTTTTGTGCCAGTGCCATACTGTCTTGATGATTACAGCTTTGTAATAGAGCTTGAAGTCTGGAATTGTGATGCTGCCAATTTTGGTTTTCTTTTTCAACATTCCTCTGGCTTTTTGGGGTCTTTTCTGGTTCCACATAAACTTTAGGATTATTTGATCCTTTTTTTTTTTTTTTTTTGACAGACAGAGATCACAAGTAGGCAGAGAGGCAGGCAGAGAGAGAGAGAGAGGAGGAAGCAGGCTCCCTGCTAAGCAGAGAGCCTGATGCGGGGCTCGATCCCAGGACCCTGGGATCACGACACGACCTGAACCGAAGGCAAAGGCTTTAACCCACTGAGCCACCCAGGTGCCCCCATTTTTTTTTTTTTTTGAAAAAAAAACTGATGGTATTTTGATAGGGATTGCACTAAGTGTGTAGATTGCTTTAGGTAGCATAGACATTTTCACAATATTTGTTCTTCTAATCCATGAGCATGGAATGTTTTACCATTTCTCTGTGTCTTCCTCAGTTTCTTTCATGAGTACTTTATAGTTTCCTGAGTACAGATTCTTTGCCTCTGATTAGGTTTATTCCTAGGTATCTTACGGTTTTGGGTGCAATTGTAAATGGGATTGACTCCTTAATTTCTCTTCTGTCTTGCTGTTGGTATATAGAAATGCAACTGATTTTATTTCTTCAGAAAGAGATTCTCTAGTATCTTCCATGCTTTTTTCAAGCCCCACTAGCACCTGATAATCGTCATTCTGAACTCTAGATCTGCTATCTTACTGTCTGTATTGATTAGGTCCCTAGCCGTTGGTACTCCCTCTTGTTCTTTTTTTTTTGAGGTGAGTTTTTCCCCTTGTCATTTTATCCAGATAAGAATAGAGGAATGAGAGAGCAAAACACTAAAAGGGTAACAATGACCCCAGAAAAATTTACCCTAACCAAATCTGAAGAGACCCAAAACCAGGAGAAGAAAGGAGGGGGGAAAAATATATATCTATATATCTGTACCTGGATATATAGATATATATGGACATATATCTACAATCTACATATCCAGATATAGATATATAGATATATGTAGATATATAGATATAGATAAATATATATGGTAAAGAGTGTGATCAGGCTGGTGACTAGAACAAAGCCATGTAATAGATGAAGGATATATTTTGATCTTTAGGAGAAACTGTATCCCAAAATTTTAAAGAAAGAAAAACCTATATGTATACAAGAAATAATGTTAAATACAATGAAGGGACAGAATATGACTTTAACAATGAAAATTTAAAAAATTTTAAAAGGTACTGATAAGGTAGTTAAAAAATGTTAAAATAGGGGTGCCTGGGTGGCTCAGAGGGTTAAGCCTCTTTGTCTCAGGTCCTGATCCCAGGGTCCTGGGATTGAGTTCCACATCAGGCTCTCTGCTCAGCAGGGAGCCTGCTTCCCCCTCTCTCTCTGCCTGCCTCTTGGCCTACCTGTGATCTCTCTCTGTCAAATAAATAAATAAATCTTTAGAAAAATGTTAAAATAGGGAGTGGAAAATTTTTTAAAAATAGAATAAGAAAAAATAAAATTTTAAAAAGTTAACTTTGAAAGACTAAAGAATCATTGGAAAAAAACCCATAAATTCCATATACTGTATTCCCATATTTCTGAGGTTTTGCAGTTCTCATTGATCAGTGAACTTGGTCTTGGCTGGATGTTCTTGCCTATAATCTAGGGGAGAGGCCTGTTTTAGTGATGCTCAAATGTCTTTGCCTGAGGCAGAATTGCACTGACCTTGCCAGGGGCCAGGCTAAGTAATCTGTTCAGTTTTGCTCTTAGAAGCTTTTGTTCCCTGAACACTTTCTGTAGAGCCATAGAACTCTGGAGGACGGGGAATGAAGATGGCAGCCCCCAATCTCCGGCCGGCAGGAGCCGAGAGCATGGGGCCTCACTCCTCAATGTGCCCTCAGAGAAAAGCAGTCAATCACTCCTTTCTCCCTGGTCTCCGGCCGCACTCTGTGCTCACCCAGCCTGTGACTGAGCATTTCTATCTCTGGCGCATGGCCTGTTTGGAGTCTCCAAACCTTGCAGATTCCCGGAGGAGGAAGGACGGATCCTCCCAGATCTGCCATTTGTGGAGTCCCTGCTCAAAGAGCAGTGATCCGACTGTGCCTCAGATCATGGTTTAAGGTAACCTCAAGCTGAGAGCCCCTCCTTGGCTCCATCTCTCCAGCCGGTTTCCCCGCTCTGACACCTGGGGGCTCTGCCACACTCAGACACCCTGGTCTTTCTGTGACCCCATGGGTCCTGAGATCACACTGTCCCTGCAAGGGCTCCACCCATCCCCCACCCCCCGCTTAGCTTCTGGACCCGCGTCCCTCAGTGGAGCAGATTTCTAAAAGTTCTGATTTTGTGCTCCACTGCTCCACCACATGCTGGGAGCTGGCCCCTCCCCCACATCTAACTTCCTGTATGTCACCTGGGATTCATTTCTCTGCATATCCTACCTTCCAGAGTGTGGTCACTTTTCTGTTCCTAGAATTGCTGCTCTTCTTCTATCTCCTGTTGAGTTTGTAGGTGTTCAGAATGGTTTGATAACTATCTACCTGAACTCCTGGGACCTGATGATATTAGGTCTCCTACTTCTCCGCCATCTTACTCCCCAAGATTGTAATTATTTTGTCACTTGCTTTCCTATAATTTTATGCCCATTTGCTTCCTCATTTACATGACCATCTGATTCTCAAAAATTGTTCCAAACAAAATGACCAACTTTGATTTTAAACAGTTGCATTTAAAAAATCTAAAATTGTTACTTACAAAATTCAGTTTAAACTCTGGTGCCTTGAAATGAAGATTTTTCTACTGAATTCAAGTTCCATTAACTCCAATTAAAAACAAGCAAACTTCCAGTTATAAATAAGTCTTGGAGATGAAAAGTACAGCATAGGGAATATAGTATATAACATTGTCATGACATATGGTAACTACACATGTCATGGTGAGCATAGTGTAATATAGAACATTTTTGAACCACTATGTTATACACCTGAAACTAATAACATATATTGACTGTACTTCAATAATAAAAAAAGGCAAAGTGTATGAGTAATATACATTGATTGTAGAAATGGAGATAAGTAAAAAAGGAAATATTCATTACACTTTGCTGTATAGCCTCTTAGACTTCTCAGTACACTCAATACATGTTAATTTTACAAAAACATGCTCATCCAGAATATAGTGTTTGCTAGCCCCATTTAAGACCTTAAAAAATTTAATTGATGCACATCTTTCCATGTCAAATATTTCAATAATATTTGTGTTTGCATCATATTTCATTAAATGGTATACCATAATTTAGCCTATTTTTACTACTGGCCACAGTAGTCTAACTCTTTATATGTTTTTCTTTTTCTTTTTTTTTTTTTAAAGATTTTATTTATTTATCCAACAGACAGAGATCACAAGTAGGCAGAGAGGCAGAGAGAGAGGAGGAAGCAGGCTGTCCGCAGAGCAGAGAGCCCGACACGGGGCTCGATCCCACGATCCTGGGATCATGACCCGAGCCGAAGGCAGCAGCTTTAACCCACTGAGCCACCCAGGCGCCCCTGTTTTTATTTTTCTTAGAAGAAATTAATAATGTGAAGTTAAAGGGTACAGTAATGTTGCCAACAAATAGTTTCTATCATCCCCCACTTTATCAGTAGTTTTTTATGGTATTCTTTTCTTTTTTTTCTTCTCCATAGTGCTCTTTACATACTTCCCAGCATTGGCTATGTTCTGCCTTCTCCTCGCCTTGCTACTGTGATAGGCAAAACCTGGTATGTTTAAAGTTTTCTTTTGTACTCATTTGTATTTTATGTTATTTGTATTAGTTATATGAGGCTTTGCCATTGAGATGCTTGTCTTTTTCTTACCAATTTGTAGTAATTGTTAAGAGGTTACTCTTAGTCATGTATTTTGCAGATAATTTTCCCAATTTATAGTTTGCCTTCTGTTGACACTTTTGACATAAATAATATATTTTTTAAATATTTTATTTATTTATTTAACAGAGAAAGAGAGAGAGAGAGAAAGAGAGGTGTCACAAGAGGCAGAGAGGCAGGCAGAGAGAGAGAGGGGGAAGCAGGCTCCCTGCTGAGCAGAGAGCCCTATGTGGGGCTCGATCCCATGACCCTGAGATCATGACCTGAGCAGAAGGCAGAGGCTTAACCCACTGAGCCACCCAGGCGCCCCTAAATAATGATTTTTTATGTAGTCATATGTTGATCTCATCCCTTAGGATTTTTGTTATTGGTACACATGGATTAGAAAGACCTTCTTTGGTATTTTATATATTTTTTGTATCTTTTAAATATTGCATCCATCTTCAGTTTTAGGGTTTCCATAACAAAAAAGGATCCAGCTTTCTTTTTTCTTTATTTTTTAATCCAACTTTATTTTCCGAAAATCGAAGCACTACTTTGTGGTTTTGTTTTGTTTTGTTTCATTTCATGGTATAAATACTCCTACTGTGGCTGATTTCAAGCTGCCAACGGTTTAACAGCTAGCTTGCAAGCTTCCCCAAAGATATAAGAGTTGGTTCTCAGGAGCTATTAGGAGCCTATTTTGTTCCCCGCTCCCCCAACTTCTGACTCTTGCTAGAGAATATTTTCCTCCTGTTATTTCTTTCTCTTTGGAAGGGGAGCAAATATAATAGTGCCCTCTTTTCACCTTTTTACTTATCCCCCAATGGGAAATGGGTGGTCATATTCAGCTCATCATTTTTTCCCTAGCAGTTAGCCTACAAGGAGCTCATTTTCTCAGTTTCAACATGCTAGGAGTTTTAGAGAAGGCTGACTTCACTTAGGGAGGCGTAAAATTACCTGTGGCAAGGTGGATGAATTTGCTAGGGTTCTTGCCTACAAATAAGTGGTACCTCTTAATCTAGTCTTTAACAGTAATAAAGATGATAGTATGACTCCCATCTGCTTCTGCTTTTGTCTTATGCTGCAATTTGTTTAGAATGGGTACTACTGTTAATAAGGGTCTCTTGACCTTGACACTATTGACATTTTTGTCTGGATAATGCTTAGTTGTGTGGACCATCCTGTGCATTGAAGGATATTTAGCAGCATCCCTGGCCTTTACCCACTAGATGCCAATAGCATCCTTTATCTTCTTCCCCAGTTGTGACACAAATGGCTCCAGATGTTGCCAAATGTCATCTGAGGGCAAAATAACCACCCATGGTTGAAAATCACTGTTCTAAACGATAGGGATAGTAGTTATTGGACCCCTCAAAATTCCCAAATGTTTGGTGCATGGGTGAGGAGTACTGTATCTAGACAATGAATAAAAATTGGGAAGAAAATGCTGTCATTGAGTATTCCAGTGGGGTAACATGGGTGGTTTGAAGCTGAAATGATCTTGTATTAGGTGCTGACCATACAGGATTTTCACTTTGGCACGTTGCTGGTGAATGGCTGTTTTCCCACGGTACTGTTTCCTCTCTGGAGGCAGGGCTGCATGTGCTGGGCCCTAAAGTGGTGATGAGGCCTCAGCAAAAATGAGAGCAGCAAAGGCAGAAGGTTTGCTGGCACTGGTGATTTGTGTAAGTTTTTCTCAAATTTTGGTTTGAAAAACTATCAGAATCACTCAGAGACTAGCAAAGAACACTGTGGTCCAGGCTTGTTGAAGTGGGGTAGGGCCTTGGGCCTTTGTATTTTTATAGTGTTCCCAAGTTCCCCTGATAATTCTACTCCTCACCAAAGCTTGAACCCCACCATCTTAGAGTATAGACTGCTGCAGGGATAGTTTTTAAAGTGGGTGTGATTGAAACACGGTTTGATGATAGAGATGAAAATCTGTATATGTTAGTGAATGGAACAGTTTTTGCTGCATTTAAACTGCAAGGCAGCTAAGTTCCGTGTGTACTATGGAGTACTAGTGGAGTTCTAGTTTACATTGTTAGTGCCAAACCCTGGTAGGCAATGATTCATCTGCAGCCTCCAATGCCAGACTTTGGTGTGGACCAAGGAGGAATTTGTCCATAGGCAGGAATAATGTTTTTCTTCCCCATACATCTCATAACCTTGAGTTTTGATGATTGCCAGGTTTCTCCATTGTAAAGTTACAATTTCATCTATTTTTACTAAATATTTTGTGTGGTGATTATCCAAGATCTTGCAGATATCCTGTTAGTCATCCCAGTTTAACCCACCAGTTTTTGTATTCATCAATGTTTCTTACTGAAATTAATTAGTAATTAATTATTACTTAATAAGTAGATCTTGTATTAGAAAGCAAGGTAGCAGTCAGACTAACAGGGATAAGACAGGAAACTACTTGAAGGTGGTTGTTCCAAGTATCACAAACAGAATAAGAACTAAATATTGAATCATTTTTATAGACTTAATCTACTTTATCCAAGACTGACCCTGACTCTTTGGTTGTTGCCCATTTTATTTTTTTATTTTATGATTTTTAAAAAATTTTTTATTTTTATTTGTCAGAGGGAGAGCGAGCACAGGCAGACAGAGTAGCAGGCAGAGGGAGAAGCAGGCTCCCTGGAGAGCAAGGAGCCCGATGTGGGACTCAATTCCAGGACGCTGGGATCATGACCTGAGCTGAAGGCAGCGGCTTAACCCACTGAGCCACCCAAGCGTCCCGCCCATTTTATTTTTAAATTTAAGAATGGGGGTGCCTGGGTGGCTCTGTGGGTTAGGCTGCTGCCTTCTGCTCAGGTCATGATCTCCGGGTCCTGGGATCGAGTCCCGCATCTGGCTCTCTGCTCAGCGGGGAGCCTACCTCTCTGCCTACTTGTGATCTCTCTGTCAAATAAATAAATAAAATCTTAAAAAAAAAAAAAATTTAAGAATGATCATGAATGACATTAACTGACCAGTAGAGGGCACTGTGGATCAGGCAGCGAGTTGCTGAAGTCCATGCTTCTATGCTTTTGCCCTTACCCACCCCGCCATCCCGATTTCGGATTCAGATGTCTGGTCTTCACCTGTTTTACTTACTATTGGATCATACCTCAAGGGCAGGTAAAGGGTTGGATCCTTACTATTTTACACTTATTTTTGACAAAGAAGAATCTTTTCATTCGTATTTTCTATATGAGTGCCTTTTTTACTATAAAAAATTATCTTTTAAAAAAAATACTTATTTGAGAGAGTGTTTGAGAGAGTGTGTGCATGAGTAAGGGTGGGGAGGAGGCAAAGGGACAAGCAGACTCCACTGAGCTTGGAGCCTGATGTGAGAGCTTGATCTCATGATCCTGAATCATGACCTGAGCCAAAATCAAGAGTTGGATGCTTAACCAACTGAACCATCCAGGTACCCCTATAAAAAAATTATCTTTAAGTATAATGTTATGGATAAAAACATGGGCTCCAGAATCAGACTTACCTGGACCCTAATCCCAATTAATCCTTTATAAGTTGTGTTTATAAATTGTGTGAGTTTAGGTGGCTACTTAATGTCTTCGGCCTCAATTACCTCATTCGTAAATTGGGATTACAACCTCTTAGAGTTGTAAAAAATTAAGATAATATATGTAAAGTATACAGTATAATTTCAACCATATAGTAAGTGCTCAATAAATGGCAGTATCACTACTGTTTAAAGAGCTTCTGGATCAACTTATTTTTATTATTTTCCACCATAGCATTTCCATTTCAACAATTCAGTCCATTTTCCTCTTAGTCTATAACATTCTCTCTGAGAATTGAACCTTTAGTTATCTTTGAATCTTTTATCACAAAGCACAGTGCTTGGGCAAAGGGGCTCAAGTGCTACTTGTTGAATTAAGAAGAGACATCAGAGTAGGAAGCTTTTTTTTTTTTAAAGAATGAAATTGAGAAAGTGGCCTTTATTAATCAGAAAATGGCTGAGCTTCCAAAGCAATTAGCTTTAAGTTTTAGAGGGAATAAAAGAGGCATGGAGATTTCAAATTTTGTCCATGGTTATTATTAATTCATTAATAAAGCAATCATTTATCAAGCACTTACTTTGTGCCTGCCTTTCAGAAACTCACATCTTGGCCAGAAAGCTAGGAGAGATCTCCCTAGTGTGGTACAGTATGAGGGATGCATTAGCTTTTGGAGCATGTGGAGAGGGCAGGAGTGGATTTTACTTGTGTGTGAGTGGGAAGCAAGAAAGGCCTTTTGTTTCATAACTGCTGCTCCCTGAGACATGGGTCACATTAACATGTCCTCATAGTAACCCTGTTGTTTGTCATTAGTTTCAGCCAGCTTCATGGGTCAACATCTCATGAGGGTAGTACGAAATGGGAAGGACCTTATTTTTCCTTTTACTGAATTGCCTGGAGAGCATCTCTTGGTGATTGCAGCTGAAAGTGTGACATTTAATTAGCAGAGAAAATTGAGTCAGGCAAGAGGCAGCCTGTGCCAGCAAGGGGGTGAGAAAAGGATGGGGAAGAAGTGATATGCTCAGTGGGACAGTTTGGCCCACGTTTTCATGTAGGTCCAGACTGGGTGTTCATATTGCCACAGGTGGAGATTGCAGAAGTTTAAGGAGTTTTCTGTAGTGATGGGAACCACAAATGAACTAGAAATGTACCCCTAGAAATGGAGCGGGAAGAGGGGCTGTGGGTGCACAGAGGAAAGGGGAGAGTAATCACCTCCACTACAAGTAGTCAGGAAAGGCTCTCCAGAAAAGATAATCACTGAGCTGAGTTTCAATGGTTGTTTGCCTACTAAAGGGGAAAAACATTCTAGGTAGTGGGAATCGACTATGCCAAGGCACTGAAGCTTGCTTTCCTTCCTTCCTTCCATCCATCCTTCCTTCCTTCCTCTCTCTCTCTCTCTCTTTCTTTCTTTTAAGATTTTATTTATTTATTTGATGGAGAGAAAGGGGAGCAGCAGGAAGAGGGAGAGGGAGAAGCAGGCTCCCCACTAAGCAAGGAGCCCGATATGGGGCTCAATCCCAAGACCCAGGGATCATGACCTGAGCCGAAGGCAGACACTTAGCCAATGGCAAACGCTTAACCAATTGAGCCACCCAGGCAAGCCAGCACTAAAGCTTTCTAAAATGCCACAAAGATCTGATGCATCAGTGTTTTAAAACTCATATCATGGATGGCCACTTATGTCACCAAACTCTAAAACTTCTTCCACTTGTGGGCAGAATCTTTCCACTTAGTAGGTGCTGAATTTCTGTAATCCCTATCTCTGAAAAAATGTCCCCCCTGAGAGGGGGGTAACATGTTAAGTTTCTGCCCTGTGGCTTGTTCCACATCAATCCCTCCTTATGAACTCAAAGCAGCAAAAATAGCTGGATATGTAAAAGGTTTGTGTCAAGTGGGTGTGTATTAAGGAGTGGTTTACATGGTTCAGGTTCAGGTATGATTTCAGTATTAAGAAAAGATGTCCTGCCAGACAGTAAGATTTATTTCACCCAAAGCTCTAGGAGGCCTGGAGCTTTCTGAAGTTTCCAGGAATTTTTTTTTTTTTTTTAAAAGCAAATCACTTCTTTTTTTTTTTTTTTTTTAGATTATTTATTTATTTATTTGTCAGAGAGAGCGGGAGCGAGCACAGGCAGACAGAGTAGCAGGCAGAGGCAGAGGGAGAAGCAGGCTCCCTGCTGAGCAAGGAGCCCGATGTGGGACTCCATCCCAGGATGCTGGGATCATGACCTGAGCCGAAGGCAGCCGCTTAACCAACTGAGCCACCCAGGCGTCCCTCCAGGAATTTTTTTTAAACATGGTTTCCCTTGATCTAAGGGAAATGTTTTTCCTGAGAGGTGAAGAGGCTCTGGTTTCTCTAGGAGGTTTTGGAGTTAACCACAGTTGGTTTTGCTCTTGGCTGTGTCACTTCCTAGCCATTTGAGATGGAGTAAGTTTCTTCTCTCTCTAGATCTCAGTTCTCATATGTATGTGTATATGTATATGTATATGTATATAGAATTGGGAGGATATTATGTATGAAATAGGGCTGTTTTGAACATTATCATGAGTCCATGTATGTATAGAACCTGGCCTATTATGGATACTTAGTACATGTTAGGTCTCGTCCTTTCCTGAACTTTGGCTAGGGGTTGGCCCAGTGCACACTGTGGGGAAACCATTCCCCACCCAGTTACTGTTTGAATCCAGATAAAATCTAGTTAAAATGGGCACCAGGAACATCTGAGAGAGGAGACTGTGTTTGAGGCATGGAGGTTGAGGAGCCTGCCTGTGGATTGAATTCTGGGAACTGTAAAGGATGCTGTCAATGCCCCCTGCAATGGCCCCACGGCCCACCATGGAGGTCATTTGTAACTTGGGTGGACGGTTTCCATGTCACACCAATGACCCAGTCAAGCACATGATTCTGTTTGAAGGTTTTCTCCAGCCTCATGAGCATGCTATGCCTGGAAGTGCTGGGGAATTACTGTCCCCAGGAGTGGCTCTCAACTAATGGGGATGGGAGTTGATGGATAAAAATCCAAGCTCTCTTGCTTCTAGGTAGGGACAATTCTCAGGTGTGTTCTGTGCAGTCTTTTGGAGGGTTCCCAGTGGGATGGAGCCCCAGTTGTCATAACAGCATTAACACATTCTGTCACACTGGGTAACACACTTTTCTGCTCCCCTACTTGCTTCCTGGAATGACCTCCAAAAGTACTTGTATGCAAATCATTCTGTGCTTCTACTAGCTGGGGCAGATCACATCATTACCGCGGGCCTACATGCTGCTCAGATCCAGGGCTTCTGTGTTATCCCTGTGAGTGACTCACATATAGAACCAAGAGAATATTGCAGACCAGAGGAACTGTGTCATCATTGCCCCCGAAGTAGGAGGCTGTATCATTCATGGATAGACTGATTGTGGCATTTGCCTTGTAACACAGAGAAAAAAGGAGATGGATAAGATGATTCTGGTTGGTGATTAAAGATCAGGTGGCCATCCTTGTGGACGACATGATCAGCACAATATGCTCTACTGCAGGCAAGAAAGCCACTAAAGTTTATGCCGTTTTTACTCATGGAATCTTCTGGGGGGCAGCTATCTGCAGAATTAGTAATGCTGCCTCTGAAGGTGTCAACATCACATACACCATTTTACAAGAGGACAAAACAAAGCACTGCTCTAAGATTCAAGTTATGGGTATTTCAATGCTTCTGGCTGAGGCATTCTGAAGAGCGGACAGCAGTACATGTCTCTTAGCCATGGCCCTTCATATCTCCAGAATACGATGATTTCGTCCATGATATTCCGAATTAAAGTTTTTTTACTTTAGAATTCAGTAAAATACAGAATGATGACTTATTAAAGCACCGGATTTCTGTGTTAAACTTTGGAGCATATCTCTGGTTTTAGGGAACAGTGGTTAGGGCTAGAGGAATGTTTGTTTCCTTTTTAATTGAACTTGTCTTGAATGAGAAGTTTTGGTGTCATTTTTGGTGAAGGGGAACTTTTACCTTTGTTCTTATGATGCTCTGAAGCCACAGTCATAGGATTATGTAATTTTCTTATATAATCCCTTTGTGGAAATTCATAGTTTACGTATTTCTGAGGTTGTCAAAGATAACTTCCTATTAAAGCACTTTGTGTATTAGCGTATTTGTAATTATAGTATTATTTGGGTAAAACTGATATTAGCTCTTTTTTTTGAGTGTGCATTAGAAAATCATGAGATACGCTGAATATTGACTTATTTATTTATTTATTTAAAGATTTTATTTATTTATTTGTCAGAGAGAGAGCGGGAGCGAGCACAGGCAGACAGAGTGGGTGGGACTCGATCCCAGGATGCTGGGATCATGACCTGAGCCGAAGGCAGCCGCTTAACCAACTGAGCCACCCAAGCGTCCCTGAATATTGACTTTTTGAGTTCAAGTAAACTAGTTAGCAATTTTGCTTAATTTAAAGAGAATTTTATTTAGCTAAAAATGCCAATGAATCATTTATTTTCTAATAGACAAATCAGAGGCAATTTAATCATAACTAAATGCAGTTTTATGAATTGTCTTTAATGCAACTGGGACTATCGCCACAACTTTTAAACTACCACTTCTAAAGACATGTGGTAACTGCCCACACTTGAACTTCTGGGTCTTAAAATTCCCAAGTTAAGTCCAGCAACGAACTATTCTCTTCAAAATTAGCATCATATTGATGACAATTTCTAATGGCCTTAGTGGGTTGCAAATTAAAGCTGGAAGATGTACAGAACTCCCAATTCTTTGAGGTGCGCTGTAATATATCCTTCTGTTTTGTTTTGTTTTTGTTTTGCATTGTATTTGGCCCCTCTATCCTTCATTTTCCCCTCAATAATCTTATGTTGTGGATTTCCCTCAAAATAAAGACTACCTTAAATCCATTAGCACTTATTCAGTCTGATCCTCTTTTTTTTTTGCTTTTTGATAGAAATGGGTAAATCTGCTATGAGTGCCTCTAAATGCATATTTATATATTTACTTATTTATTTATTTTTTAAGGATTTTATTTATTTACTTGACAGAGAGAGAGATCACAAGTAGGCAGAGAGGCAGGCAGAGAGAGAGAGAGAGAGGAGGAAGCAGGCTCCCTG
Organism: Taxidea taxus jeffersonii; assembly: GCA_003697995.1. Taxonomy (NCBI): domain Eukaryota; kingdom Metazoa; phylum Chordata; class Mammalia; order Carnivora; family Mustelidae; genus Taxidea; species Taxidea taxus. The sequence goes on along the minus strand of ML103768.1, from coordinate 364,934 downwards.
CTAAGCAGAGAGCCCCATGTGGGGCTCGATCCCAGGACCGTGGGATCATGACCTGAGCTGAAGGCAGAGGCTTTAACCCACTGAGCCACCCAGGCGCCCCTCTAAATGCATATTTAAACACTATCCCCTTTCTGTATTTATTTCATTCATATCAAACATACTTTTGCGTTTTGTATTCTGAAGCAGTAAGTCTGTCAGACAAATGATTATTTTAACTACAGTTTTTATCTGAAAAATATAGATAAGAGAATGTCAAGAAAAAGGTATTGATAAGTAAATCTTAATTGTTTCATTAGGATAATGTTCAAAAATTGTCAAAAGTGATGGTGGGGAAAACCTCACTGAGGATTATATTACCCACAGGCTGATAGTTTACTACAGTTCCCTAAGTGAGATGTCCTGCTACCTAGACAGCTAAAGAGAAGAGTTGAACTTTAGATAAACATTGGCTGGAATATCCAATCTGGATAATTCAGATAAAAAATAAAGGTGGGGATTTGCCTGGCTAGACAGAGCCTGGGAACCTCCATTCTGCTGTATTTTAATAAAGGGAGAGAATATATCCTCTGATCTAAATTCTGAATTGAAAATCAAAGCTATTTATCAAACAAATTTGAATAACATTTTCAGTTTTAATCTCTGGCAGAGTAAGGTCAAAATTAAAGCTACCAAGTAGCATTTTGTTATTACTGAAGAACCAGTGCAGAGCTTTCAAGTGAGAATTTCTTTTAAATCTGACAAGCATTATGGTGTAACAGTGCTTCTCTGGAAAGAACTGGTTTAGCATGATGAAAGGACGATGGTTTGAAGCTGTGTAGTTTCTGTTATTTTTGAGAAATTTATGAACTTTGCATTTGAATATCTTTCATCAACTTTGCATTTGAATATCTTGGAGAAATGGAAATGTAGTTTTTGATCTGTTTATGAAGACATCTTGACATGCAAATACAGACATGTTGACATGGCTATCACCAGTTGATTTAAAGATAAACATTTGGCTTTGAGTCTAAGAATATACGGAACTAATTTTACAATAATGATTCTCAGACAGAAAATCTGACTTAAAAATCTGCATTGTCAAAAAAAAAAATATCTGCATTGTCAGGTGCCTGGGTGGCTCAGTCAGTTAAGTGACTGCCTTTGGCTCTGGTCATGATCCTGGAGTCTCAGAATCGAGTCCCACATCAGGATCTCAGCTCACTCGGAGTCTGCTTCTCCCTCTGACCCCCTCCCATGTTCTCTCTCTCACTCACTCTCTCTCTCAAATAAATAAAATCTTTTCTAAAAAAAATCTACATTGTCTTTCTCTGGTTTGAGAATTTATTGTTCTACTGTTACTTAACATTACTTTTGTATTCTAAGTATTTTATATACATTTGTGAATTAATTAGTATGGATTTGGCCATACTCAGGCCAAATTTTAAGACTTAGGGATTGCAATCCAACCAGGCTGATAAAGACCCTCTGTAAGTAGCTGATCCCAGGACTTCCCCAACTCTTGCATGTCACTGGTCTAGAAGACCAGCCACATTTTCTGTTCATGTCTAACTCTGTTGAATAAGGAGAGGCTCAGCCTCCATCTAGGGATGGGAAATATGAACATGCAAAAGTCATTGAACCCCAAACTCAAATTATTTAAAAGCTTTATAGACATTGGTATTAAACCGGGATATCCGGGAATAGTGACTCCGTGGTGTCTGTATGGAATATGATGCTTCTCCAGTGCCATGCTAAAGGTTCTCAGTAAAATCATGTAACAAACTAGAAAAATGACAAAAAAGAACATCTCTTTCTCCTTAAGGCTATCTTATTCCTTCTTACTGAGGGTGTCTTGGAAGTTGTTCCAGTCAAATGTTCTTTGTGAGTTGAAGGAGTTAAGAGGCATGTCAGAACTATCTGGGATCCACACAGAAATCTGTACAAGAATGTTCATAGTGGCATTATTCCTAATAATCAAAAAGTGAAACAGCCCAGATGCCCACCAACAGATGAATGGATAACAAATAGTGGTATATCCACACGATGGGATGCTACTGAGCCATGAAAAGGAATGAAGTGCTAATACATGCTACCACATGGATGAACCTTGAAAACATTGCACTAAGAGAAAGAAGCCAAACACAAGAAGTCACATGATTCCTTTTATATGGTATAACCAGAATAGGCAAATCCAGAAACAGAAAGCAGATTAGAGGTTACCAGGGGATTCGAGTAGCAGTGACTGAGGAATGACTTCTTAAATGGGTCCAAGGTGTTTTAATGTGGGGTGGAAAAGTTTAGAAACCAGAGAGAGCTGGTAGTTGCACAACACTGTGAATACACTAACTACAACTGATTATATACTTTAAACCAACAGTGCTTTTTTATTTTTAAGATTTTATTTATTTATTTGAAAGAGAGAGAGCACAAGCTGGGGAAGGGGCAAAGAGAGAAGGAGAAGCAGACTTCTCACTGAGCAGGGAACCCAAGGTAGGGCTTGATCCCAAGACCCTGACATCCTGACCTGAACCGAAGTCAAATGCATAATTGACTGAGACACCCAGGTGCCCCAAAACTGATTGTACATTTTAAAATAGCTAATTGTATGTTATGTGAATTTACCTCATTTAAGGAAAAAAAAAAAAAAACAGCTGGGAAGGTGTTCAAAAAATCTGAGCCTTGACCTTTCCCAGCCCCACATTTTGATTTGGCTCCTAGGGAGCATATTGACGTGCAAGCTCATGTTGTAAGTGATGTGAGGTGACTACCTGGCTTAGGGTGACTCATCATCATTTATTAAACAACCTGGAGGCTTGAGAGCAGTGCATTTCGGGCAATTTGCTGATTCCTTTAGGCACTCTTAACACTGAGCTCTGTGGGTAGCAAGAAACAGCATGTGATTAGAGCAGAAGCAATTACTCTTAGAAAAGCATCATTAATTTTAAAAGCTCTTGTCCTGAGCTGTGTGGCTAAGTGGAGACAAATTAGGATGCTGTCTAGAAGAAAGAAAGTGTTTTCCCCTCCTGAGGACAGAAAGGAAACTTAAAGTCATCTGTTCAAGTAGTTAATTCTTCAGTGGGTGGGAGTGGCAGGTTTGGGGGCTTGAGGGCGATTGGTGATGGTTTAGTTGTAGGAGGCTTAGGGTTTGTGTCAATTCTCCCATAAGCTGCTTCAGTTCTTTGTTGCTTTGTCTCTGGGGCAATAAAGAGGAGCTGTTCCTATTTCCCATTGCTTCCCACTTTCTGGAAGAAAGACTTCCAGAGTCTTTCTTAGAGTCTAATTAGTAAGGAGGAAAGGGCAGGGAACCATTCTCAAAAGACCTGGTTTGGGGCGCCTGGGTGGCTCAGTGGGTTAAAGCCTCTGCCTTCAGCTCAGGTCATGATCTCAGGGTCCTGGGATCAAGCCCCACATCGGGCTCTCTGCTCAGCAGGGAGCCTGCTTCCCCATCTCTTTCTGCCTGCCTCTCTGCCTACTTGTGATCTCTGTCTGTCAAATAAATAAATAAAATCTTAAAAGAAAAAAAAGACCTGGTTTGTAGGGTTTGTTCTGAGATCCCCTTTTCAGGCCTTGCCCTTCAGTAAAGCAAAACAAAACAAAGCAAAACAAGATAATCTGCCAGGTTCTTATTTAGAGCCAGATCCCGAAATGCAAATTCTTACTAACAAGGAATTCTAAGTACTTGGACAATGGGAACTTTTACTCTTCACTTCTGAAATCCCAGCCCAACAGGTTGTAAAAACCAAACCAAACCTCAACGCATCTTTCTCTGAGGCTTAAAATAGTACATATTGAACACATAGTGTCCTAGGGTTTGTGCTATGTTTTATAAAGGTTCATGTCATTGAATGATATTTTGAATTCATGTCAGTGAATGATATTTTGAGGTATTACCATACCTACTTTACAGAACTAAGGTCCAAAGAAATTGCATAACAAACCTGAAATCTCATAATCAGTATTTGAATGTAATTTTTTTTTTAACTCCAAGTCTAGTGCTCTTTCTACATCACAATATAGCTGGCTTTGCTTTGGGAAATGACTGAGCTGCTGTATTTACACTTTTTCTTCCCACCCTTCTCCCCTTTCTAGTTCTAAAATAGAATTCCGATTCCTTTAAAAGAAAAAAAAAAACCCCACACATCCAGTCTCTACATTTCTATACCTCCTATTTCATTTTATAGCCCATAGTCACATGACTTCTGCCTCTTTCTTTCCAGTGTAACACTGCAAAAGAGCGTTTCCAAAACACATGGGCATATTTAATTCCTATTCTTGCTGGACCTCTCCATGGTGATTGCATTGTTGGCCACTTCTTCCCCCTCCTCTGGTTGTCTGGTCTCTTCTGGCTTCTTTGCCCTCTGACTGTTCTTCCTCAGCCTCCTTTGAGGGCTCCTCTTTCATTAAAAGAATGATCAGCAGTGGAAATATCCTGGCACTGTGAGGGAAGCCCCATAGCCACTCACAGTTACACAATGGTTGGACATCAGTGCATTTCCCAAAGTCTGGATGATTCAAGGTAGATAGCACACATACAGGACAATTCCCAAGTTAGGCTGAGACCTTGTCTTCTTCGCTTTTGAATCATCACTGCTTGGCCTATTATTGGTATAGAAAGGAATATATGCTGAGTAAATAGAATGATGGGTATATCACCAAACAGAGAGTGGGTCCATTCCATGTAGAGGGTCCAGAAGGTGCCTGTGAATGTGGGGCCGATGAGGGGCGCCTGGGTGGCTCAGTGGGTTAAGCCTCTGCCTTCAGCTCAGGTCATGATCTCGGGGTCCTGGGATCTAGCCCTGCATTGGGCTCTCTGCTCAGCAGGGAGCCTGCTTCCCCCTCTCTTTCTGCCTGCCTCTCTGCCTGCTTGTGATCTCTCTTTCTCTGTCAAATAAATAAATAAAATCTTAAAAAGAAAAAAAAGAAACTGCCGATGATGAGGCTGGAAAGTTTAAAAAAAATGGTCAGACTTTGAAAGGGGAAAGAAAAGAAAAGATTACTGGGTATCTTATAGAATGTTGGGCATTTTCTAGTGCACTCTTCCATATTATGTGGTTCTGTAGTGGTCTCTGCCTCTCACTCTCTTTGAATTACTTCCAACCCTATAAGTTATGCAACTTTAAGAGTAAGGCAAATGATTCTTGTCTATAGAAATGAAAATTAATTGTGTCAGGTGGAGATGCAGTTGAATGCTCATCTGCTTCAACTCCAAAGGATGCAGGTAGAAGGAAGCATCCAGGTTTGCTTCTGTTAACAAATTCATTTCAGCATTTCTGAGTGCCTATATACGTGTCTGCTCTGTGGATACTGCTTTGGACTGGATTTTATTTTATTTTATTTTTTAAAAGATTTTATTTATTTGACAGAGACACAGCAAGAGAGGGAACACAAGCAGGGGAAGTGAGAGAGGGAGGAGCAGGCTTCCTGCTGAGCAGGGAGCCTGATGTGGGACTTGATCACAGGATCCTGGAATCATGACCTGAGCCAAAGGCAGATACTTAACAACTGAGCCACTTAGGCACCCCTGGACTGGATTTTAACACCTTACCAGTTCCTTATTAATTAGCGGGCTAAATAAAATCTTTGACAGGCTTTAATTTCATATTTGTATGAGAGTCATGATTTCACCCTTCATAAAAAAGTAATTTTAGTAAAAGTAGATGGGAGTTAAATTCTGAAGGGTCTTGAAAGACATTCTAGAGGGTTTAGATTTTATATAGTGTTAGAGGCTTTTAAAAAAAAGATTTATTTAGGGACGCCTGGGTGGCTCAGTGGGTTAAGCTCTGCTTTTGGCTCAGGTCATGATCCCAGAGTCCTGGGATTGAGTCCACATCGGGCTCTCTGCTCAGCAGGGAGCCTGCTTCCCTCATTCTCCCTGCCTGCTTCTCTGCCTGCTTGTGATCTCTGTCTGTCAAATAAATAAATAAAAATCTTTAAAAAAATAAAAAAAATGATTTATTTATTTGAAAGAGAGAGAGCAGGGGGAGGGACAGAGGTAGAGAGAATTTCAAGTAGACTCCCCACTGAGCACAAAGCCTGATGCAGGGCTCTATCTCACGACCCTGAGATCATGACCCAAGCCAAAATCAAGAGTCAGATGTCCAACTGACTGAGCCCCCAGTGTCAGAGCCTCTTAAAGCTAAAACAAAATGGGTTTCATTTTGTGTTTTTGGGCTTTGGAGCACATGTGGTTGGGATGGAGAGACCAGCGATTGCCAGAGTCCAGGTAGGAGATGGTGAGAGATGGAATAGGACTGAGCACAAAACCTTTGGGTATAGAATCATGCCTGCTGTGGGTATAGAATCATGCCTGCTGCTTTGTAAGCACATAATGAAGGAATAAAGAAATGGATAAATTAAGTACTAACTTTAGAAAAGAGACATATCAGAGAAGCACTTCTGAAAATAAGTTTAATTAGACATACCCATTACCTTCCAGACTCAATAATTTAAACCTTCTGATTAAATTCTTTGGGTTTATATTTTCACTGACCCTTATTAATATGATTTTTTTTAGGTAGTACCAAGTAATAAATCTTCTTAAGACATATTCTGAACCTCTTTGCCTCAATTCTATATTCACTGTTACCAGGTGGTTTCTGGTCACTCTGAGAGTCTTTAGGCCATAGGGTATCATGGTTGTCCTCCATGAAGAGTATTACACTCTTCAGAGAGGTAAATGAAGAAATTGGCACTTTGATTTGTGGTAGACAGCGAGCCCCTGGTGAACCCGGTGAACCACTTGTGGGCTCTCGTCTCACATTGGCCTTGTGGCTTTTTTTTTTTTCTTCTTAATTTTAAAAAAGATTTTCTTTTTAAGTAATCTCTACCCTAATGTGGGGCTTAAACTTACAACCTCGAGATAGAGTCACATGCTCTACAGACTGAGCCAGCCAGGGGCCCCTACCTGTTGCTTTTTTGGCCAATAGGGTATTAGTAGGCATAAGAAAGGCAGAGGCTAGATACACAGCAGTACCTTGGGGCTTGTCCTCTGAACCACTCTGGCACCCATATACCATGCTGTACTGAACATTAGGCTGCTCTGTTAGAGAGAAGCCACATGGGGAGGAGCTAGATTTGGAGATGTCACATGGAATGAAAGACCATATGAAGGAGAACCAGGGCCCCTAGCTGAGTTCCCCACTAAATGAAAGCTGCATGAGTGACCCCAGCTACAGTCTCCCACAAACTTAAGAGAAATGATAAATTGTAATAGCTTTTAAGCCAGTATGTTTTGGAATGTGTGTGTGTTTCATATAGTGATAGAAAATTGAAATCGGGTAACAGCAGTTTGCCTAGAGGGCAACCAGGAAGAGTACATCTAACTGAAGTTCACTGTTTGAAATATTCTCAATCAGAGGCCTCAGTGATTCTGTTCAACCACAGTTCAGATCTCCAGGAAGGTAACAAGGGCACCCTGTTTGTGAGCTCTTTCAGCTTCAGCACTCAGCTGGTTGAGGTCAGAGGGTCTTTGAACACCTCATTTACTTTGTCCCCTACCTTGTTTGGCCTGGGTCCCTCTGGAGGGAAAAGTAGCATGGCAAGCCCTGAGATACAGCAGATTCTAGAGGGATCCCAATAATTGGCTGTCTATGTCAGATAGACGCCGGTAAAACTGGTTTCACCATAGCAAGCTCTCAAGGGGTTTGGGGGAATTGGGTCCATTTGGCTAATTATTCTTGATATTTCTCTCTCATTCTCTCTCTCTCTAATCTCTAACACACACACACACACACACAGAAATTTGGAACACAAAATTAGAACTAATGAAAATAAGGTATGACAGCCTGAAACAGTCTGTCTTGTTCTTGCTTTAAGTATATATTTCATCTCACAGAGGTGGGAATTTTTAAAAATGATTTTATTTATTTGGTTTAGAGAGAGAGTGAGCAGGGACAGGGGCATAGGGGGAAAGTCTCAAGCAAATTCCACACTGAGTACAGAGCCCAACATGGGACTTGATCTCATGACCCCAAGATCATGACCTGAGCCAAAATCAAGAGTCAGACGCTTAACAGACTGAGCCACACAGGTGCCCTGACAGGGATTTTAATTGCAAAAGTTAGCTACTCTTGGGTGACCTAAAATGTGAATACGTGTCCAAAGATATAAAAATCAACTCTCTCTTTCCAACATTCCCTATTAGGAATTACTCACTTTATTTTTTATTATTTTTTTATAATTTTTTTTTAAAGATTTTATTTATTTATTTGTCAGATAGAGAGAGAGAGCGCAGGAGCGAGCACAGGCAGACAGAGTGGCAGGCAGAGGCAGAGGGAGAAGCGGGCTCACTGCTGAGCAAGGAGCCCGATGTGGGACTCGATCCCAGGACGCTGGGATCATGACCTGAGCCAAAGGCAGCCGCTTAACCAGCTGAGCCACCCAGGTATCCCAGGAATTACTCACTTTAATTCCCAACTTTTGTTCCTTGTTCTCCTACTCACTCTACTTATCAACATGTATAATATTGAATGATAATTTTTGCTTTGCTTTGCTTGAAGAGTAATATTTGGTTATAGATCCATGAATGGCTGTTGAGCCTTTGGTTGAGTGGATAAAGCTGGCTGAAGCAAAAGCAGACTACTCAGGGCAGTTTTTGTAGAGGATCTGTGAAGGAAGGGCAAAGAGGGTAAATGGTGAGCTCCCAGAGTAGGTCTGGAAGTGTTAGTCAAGGGAGAGTCGTTGGGGGTGAAGTCTTTGTGCTGAGCCTCTCCACAAATCTGTTTCCATTTCTATGGACTCTTCAGTAAAATACCCTTGGCTAGTAAAGTTGTTGTGGAATCAGTCTGTTTTGAGATTTATTGAAGTGCTGAGTCTTTGGGTGTGGGGTATAGCAGAGACTGTCCATGGAAATCCACACCATCTGGGTGCCAAGGGTAATGTTTGTGGCAAGAACTCCAGTGGTTAAATGGTAGAAACTGGTGCTCACATGGTGTGCCTCCCCACTCTTTGAGAAGAGCACTCCTCTTCCGTCAGCAGGCCAAGAGGATTTGATTCATCAAGGACCAAGGTCTTGGGGAGAGGGAGGGATGATGGGTAGGTTGGGAACAGGAGATGGAGCCACTGTTGCATGTGTAATCTTGTTAAAAGAAACCTGATTTTGTTTGGGAGGCAACCACAGCCCCAAGGTTGGCTTAAGCTAATCATAGGTAATCATGGGATTCATGGGATTTCCCCTCACTTTATTTATTTATTTATTTTTGCTAGTGATCCTGTTTAGGGAACTGGACACAGGACCTGGTTCCAGCCAGTGAGATGTAAGGGGGGACATTTGCTGGGTGAATTCTAGGGTGCAAATTTCCTCCCTAATATAAAAGAGAGATCTGTACTAAGAGAGGGCCCCTTCCTACTAGTCCTCTTCCTTTCTGCCTGGATTGTTATTTTGTGAGGTTGCAGTCCTTGGAGCTTTGACAGCCATCTTGTGACCCCAAGATGAAGGTCAATACAATCACAGAGAGGCTGAACAACCTTGGAACTACCCCCCTCCAGACATTTTGTTAGGTGAGATGAACAAATATGCTTGTGGTTAAGCTACTGTTGATCAGGTTTTCTGTTACGTGCAGCAGACACAGAACCCAGGTAACCCCCACCCCTACCTTTTGTCATGGGCGAGATGAAGTTGGGTGCTTTGGTGTCCTCCCCTGCATGCAGAGTTGGGAATTTCCAAGTGGCAGCCAGAGGCAGCTGAAGAAGGGAGGTAGTGTCTGGGGCTGGGAAGGGTTTGCTCTCCTTGCTAGACAGTAAGCCCTGGTCTAGTCGCTGCATATCTCATGTCAGCACTCGGCGCCCACTTGTTCTTTCTCTCTCTCTGCTTCCTTTGCCTTCATCTACACTCCCTCTGTTCTTCCTCCAAGAACCACATATGCCTGTGGGGGCAGTAGCCTCCAGAGAGAACCCCGAAGGAGCTCATGCTCTAATTCACTGGAGTGTGTCCCACTTTGCCTAGGATCTTTGCAAACTAGACAAGGCTCCATAACACCCCCTTGGCTCATAGATGTAGGGGCAGTGTACCACTCGTAACCTCCTCAGATCCTCTCTGAGGAATGCCCCATGGTGGTGTGGTTTGGCCCCTTCTTCCACTCCCTGCCACGTACCTGAAGCTCTAATTCGAGCTCTGGCTATAGCATCACTTAAAGGGCAAGTCATTTAACCTCTTTCCATCACAGTTTCCACACAGCTGGCTAATTAGACCTCTATTTAATTGTTATAGTGGAGACAGAGGGGAGTGGAAATGCCCCAGTCTCAGTGGGGCATTGCCCTTCCTCCTATTTTGGCCTCCTGTATGGGTTTGGTAGCCCCTAGACTCCCTGCTGATGGCTGCGACCCAGTCCTCTCCTCACACCCTTGACCTGGTGACTCATCCTTTGTTTTTCAGGCCAGGGCTTGAAAGTCTGTCGTGACCCTACTTCTATTCTGAATGAACAGCTCTTTAGATAAACTGGCAAAAAAAAGTTCTTTAGAAGTTAAAAAATAGAATAAACGCACACAGATCCAAAACAATTCTGTCATTTTGAAAATGCTGCAGATTTGATAAATGGTGGGAGTTTGGCACAGCACAGTGGTTAAGAACATGCGTGGGTCTGAGTCAGAAAGACCTAGATTTGAACTTGCATAAACTTGGACAGGTAGCTGAACCTCCCTGAGCCCGTTTCCTTGACCATAAAATGGGATTAGTACCAAACTGACCTTGCCATATTGTAGTGATGACCTGAGATGATGTATGCTGATGTGTTACTGTTCTCTATGGGCCAGCACTGTACATACAGCCGGCATTGTACAGATGAAAGACCTAAAGCGTAGAGGTGAGATAATCCCCCAACATCGTGCAGCTGGTAAATCACGGCACTGAGCTTTGAATCTAGGATATCTGTCACCAGAGGTTCTCCTGTAAACTGAAATTTAAGTGCTGTACTAATACCCTCAGCACATAGGAAGTGTCCAGGAAAGACTATGTCTGGGGCACCTCGGTGACTTAGGCAGTTAAGCATCTGCCTCTGACTTAGGTCATGATCCTAAGGTCCTGAGATCGAGCCCCATGTTGGGCTCCTGGACCAGCAGAGAGTCTGCTTCTCCCTCTCCCTCTGCCTGCTGCTCCCCCTGCTTATGCTCTCTCTTGCTGTCAAATAAATGAAATCTTTAAGAAATAAAAAGAAAGACTACCTCTAATTATTATTATTTATAAATACACATTAAGTCTGAGGTGTCATTAGATGAATTTGTTCAGAATTCCTTAAAATACTTCAAAGATGGTACAATAAGAATAATACAAGCTAGTAGATGCGAGGACACTGAAAAAAATGTTAAAAATTAGTTTTAGCTTAAAACTTAATTTGTAATCATTTGCAAATCATTGCAGATGTACTAAGGAGAGTCCGAAGGTCCTATGGTCAGATGTGGCCTGCCTGCTTGTTCTTGTGTATATCACTTTCTCCTAGTCTCTCAATCATCGTGTCACTGTTTCTGCCTTTCTGCTGGGCCCCACTCGTGCCCATGATGGAGCCTGGTAGATAGGCCCTGGGTGATAAACCGTTTCCCCGGGGCAGCTCTCTCCCTGGGCTGGTCACTGGCTGGGCCTGCTCCCTACCGGATGCATGTAAGACCCTGCCTGGTTTCATTGGTTCCACTTTTAAGTTTCTGTTCTAATGCACACGTGCATAAATCTTAGTTTACGATTTTGATAGCCAGTCTCGAATAAGTGAGTTTATTAGGCGTAATTGCTAACTACTTCCTAGGCGGTAGCCCATTTAATTTGCACAATGAGATAGATACTCTTATTAATTCTAATCTTAATATAGACCTTCAAACTCTTTGTTTAAAATTTAAAAAATCTAGCTAGAATCATAGGTTTTAAAATAGCTTGTGCATGTAGGAGAAAAGGAAAGTGCCATTATTTTTTTTTCCTGGCTTAAAGAAAAGCTACAAATATTTATACCTCCCAGAAAACAAAGCTATCAATTTAAATATCATTACCAAGGCAATACATTATTAAGAAAGAAGACCAAGTAAAATCACAGACGTTATGACCTGAAAGCTTGCTTTCACAATCTAGCTGTCTTAGAAGACTCCTTTGTTAGAAAAACCATTTGCAAAGGCAATTTTGTGATGTAGACTCTTCATTGCTTTTCTACAGCTGGAAGGGAGGCCAATCTTGTGGAGATTGCTTTCACCAGCTGTTGAGGGCATTTCTTTTCCACAACCATGCCTGGTATTTTTCATTAGTCAGTACTGAGAGAAATAAAGGCTGGCCTGAGAAGCTCAGAGCCTGTAATGAGCTCAGGAAAACAGAAAAATAGGATTATTGGCAAAGGGAATTTGGGCACTGTGCTGGATAGTCTCATTTTGCCCTTCCAGATCCCCTCTTCCCTCTTTTTCACTCTGCTCTATGCCTTGGGATACCAGGTTGCCCGGTGAAATACAGGAGGCTCGGTTAAATGTGAATTTCGGTGAACAAATCCCTTTTGAATGAAAGTACGTCTCATGCATTATTTGGGACATACTTATACTAAAAAAAAATATTTGTTATTTATCTGAAAAGTTTTAAAAGATTTATTTATTTATTTGAGACAGAGAGAGATGAAGAGAGAGAGAGAGAGAGTAGAGGAAGGGGAAGAGGGAGAAAATCTTCAAGCAGACTTCCTGCTGAGTGTGGAGCCTGATGCAGGGCTCCAACTCATGACCCATGAGATCATGACCTGAGCTGAAACCAATAGTTGATATCTAGCTGACTGAACCACCCAGACACCCCTATTTATCTGAAATTTAAATTTGTCTGGGCACACGTAATTTTATTTGCTAAATCTGGCAACCATACTTGGGAGGCTGTTCTGTCTTTGCTGCATTGACGGACTTCTGTTCTTTGGCTTCCCATTGGGTTTGATCAATGGGAAGTACTGGCAAGAGATGGGGGACAAGAGGAGAAGGTAGGAGTTGGGGTATTATTCTCCTCTGGCTTACTGCAGATTGACTGTATCCCTCCAAGGAAGCCCCAGCTCTGAGGGCTTCCCTTTCAGATGTAGGATCCCTTGGTCTTGCTTAACCTGGGATATTGCACTATTCCTTGTTGGTTTCCCTATACAGCTCACACCTTTGTAGATGAGAGCCTTTATTCAACTCTTGTTAAATTGTCCAGTTTGAGAGTGCCATCTGCTTCCCGCTGTACTCCAACTGATGTAATGTTTTACATCTAAAGAAGATACTGTTGTTAACTCTATTTTGCAGATGAAAGCAATGAGGGTCAGAAAAAGGTTAAGTAACTTGCCCAGGGTTTCAGTGCTATCAATGGTGAAAACTAGGTAACAAACCTAAATTTGTCTGTTCCAAAGCTCAGTTTGCTACTATGCTGTGCTTTATTAATGAGCTCGATGTGACTCAAGGCCAGAGCTATGGGACAGGTTACATGAGCTTTATTGTTTATGCTTTTATACTAGTATGCAAAATCAGAGACAGATGCTGTGAGGTCACTATACCCTTGGCCCTGATACTTTTCTCCTCCTTATGCTGGGGGCTCTACTTTCCTGCCTTCTTAACTTGGGTTTGACCATATGACTTGCTTTGGCCCATAGAATGAGTCAGAAGTGATGGACGCCAGTGATAAAACTCAATGAACCCATGGGACTTGTAAGATTCAAGAAGGACAGGAGAGTGGAGCAACCTGAAGTACAGTCGGGAGTGAGAACCAGGCTCCAGGTGGAAAATTGGAAATTTTCAGTTGGAAAATTTCCAGGTGGAAATTCTGGCTAATCAGATTGGCACAGAGTTCTTCCTATTGCCTGGGGTATGATAATTGCTGTTTTGCTGGTGCTGTTCAATATTCATGAACATTTTTCTAAAGAGTCAACAAACTGGTTGTGGGAAGATATTGCATCTTTGTTTAGTCTCTTTTTTATAGTTTTCACTTCTCTGGCTTGTAAGAGAGCAAGCAACAGTGAATCAAAGAAATCCTTAAATTAAAAAAAATTAACAAATTTCTTGGATTTATCATTTTGCTGGGTAGACTTTGAGAACTTTGTCTTAACTGTCAGCAGGACAGATAAAAATGCATTTCCTCAATCCAAGAGCCTTGCACTGCCTATGAAGGCAGTGAAATCTCTTCTGGAAGGTTATGTGTCAACAGCTCTTTGTAAGAAGTTTTAATTCCATCTCTACAAAAGATAAGGGATAGACTGCCCTCCTTGTAAGCTTCGTATGTACCCATCTCCCCCACAGTGGCCATGCTAACTTTATCTTTTATTCTCAGCATCTGATGTAGTTCCTGGCATGTAGCTAGTGGTTGTCTGATGTCTGTGGCATCAAAGTGAATTGTAGTCTTTTGCATTTGAGAGATTAATATACAAACAGACAATGGTGAGACCATTCTTAAAAGTACAACTTGGACCAGTTGTGTATAGCAACCAGTCCAGGAAACCAAATGACAACTCTTGTAGCAACTGGCCCCAAATGACCAAGACTTGATTAATAACCGACAGCTTCTCTACTTTTTGCCCCTGCTTCTAATTCAGGACCAACTGGAGATGGCCAGATATGCTCCCCTAGCCAGTCACATAGGACAGCCCATTTCTCATTAGCCTGCCTACAGTCTGAGCATGCAATAGCCTTCAGTTGGGCACAGCCAGAGCCTTCCCCCTTTTCCACTAAGAGTCTTCTCCACTCCTCTGCCTATTTTTCGTCTCTCTAAGGGGAAGTGATGGTAGCTGATGCCCTTGGTATAGTGAACCCTGAATTAATAGCCTCTGCTTATTCTCATTTGGGTGCCCTTCATTTATTTTCACATATTTGGAGTAGCTGCTTCATTCATGAATTGAAATAGGAAGATTTAAACTATTTTAATTAAAAGTAACAAACATGTATTGCATGCCCAGTATATGTCGGGTGCTAGGCGTTTCCTCTTTAAAAAGAAAATGGTTAATGTAATAATTTTAATTTCTAAAATTTAAAATTTAAAAAATAATAATTAAAACTTAAATATTTAACCATTTTTAGTATAATAATCACTGTGTTTTGTGACTTTATAAAAAATGTAGACTGATTTATCATTTATTAAGTTATTTTATATTAAGATCTATTATAATAGAAGTGCATGGGTAGGAACAAACCCCAAATCACTTGAAATTTTATTGGCTTTTAGATCCAAAATACAAGTTGCAATGCTAAATCTATGAGAGAAACTATATCCTGGACATGATCATGGCTACCATCCCTTAGTAAACTATTTCTGTAAATGGCTAAATAGTGAATATTTTTTGGCTTTGTGGGCCATATAGTCTCTTGTCAAAATGGCTCAACTCTACTGTTGTAACTATGGGTAATATGGAAATGAATGTTGTTTTATTCCAATAAAACTTTATTTGTGGACCCTAAAATTTGAATTTCATATACTTTTCACACGTATGAAATATTCTTCCTCTTTTTATTTTTTCCCAAACATTTAAAAATATTAAAAAAAATTCTTAGCTCATAAGCCACATAAAAACAGATGAGAGGCCAGATTTGGCTCTGGGTCATTATTTGCCATAAAACATAGAAATACACTGAATTTCTTTTACCTTAATAGGATACAGATGATATTGAGATTAATCATGCTTTTCCTATATATTTCTGCTTTTCCTATGTATTTCTACCTTTCCCATGAATTTCTGATTTTGTATATCTTTCTATATGGTATACGGTAAAAGAATCTATCTATCTTAGGAGGGATTGATTTATACACACATACACATTTCATATAAAATTAAAAAATATTTTCACATACATATACTTCATAAAATACGTATAATTAAAAACATTATCATAATGTTTTCCTCTACCCATTGGTGTTCTTTAGAATTACGTTTCCTCTTTCTGATTTAGACTCTGGCTCACAATTGGGTGGGTGGGGATGAAACAGAATTATCAGCCCAGCACATGCAGATGTCCTTTAAAGTCTGAGGGAATTACAGACATTAGATTTCCTTTTCTAGCTTTATTTTGTACTACAGGGTAGCGACAAATAAGAGAAATTGAAACACTCCTGCTAATAGCCTTTAGGTTTCAATCATAGGACCTCAGGCAAAAATTCAACCACGGTAAAACCCGTGGGTCCTTGCTGGCAAATTGGTGGTATACTGGCCTCTCTCTCTCCTTTCCTCTGTCTTCGACAGACACCTTTAATCTATTACTGCGCTCTTTCCTGCTCTGCATGGATGTGGCTCCAGATTCCTGCTAAACACTGAGCTGTGCTGAAGGCAGCCACTGCCAAGCAAATGCAGGCATACCGAATGAAACTGACTGGACATGTCTGCTTTATTTTTGTCTCAATCTTGATCTAACAAAAGCTCAGTTGTTAAAAGTTTATTGTGTGAATGGTTGAAGACACCGGGAAGGACGGCTCCTGTGACTTACAGATTTGGTCTTTTTAAATTCAGATCATGAAATCTAGTGTGTTTAGTTTGGGGTTTTTGGGGGTAGTTTTAAAAAATTTATTATTCTTGGAAGTGGTTTGATTTAATGTAATTTAACACAACTGAGGCAAAACATATGAACTTAAATAGAGTAAGAATAGATTAAAAATTCTGCATTTAGGTTTAAAGGTCCATGTACCAAATGAGGGAAGCAGCTTCCAGAAAACGGGCTTGGGGTATTAGTACATAACGATCTCAGAAGACATGTCCAGGGTCTGCTAGATTATAGGAAGGAGCAGTTCCAAAGTTTTCTACCTCAATTAAACCACCTCCAGATCATGGTCTTCAGTCTGGGAATTCAATTTTAAGAAAAACATTAAACAAGAAAACAATAACAACAACTAAAAAGTATTGAAAGGAGCACAACAGAGGAAAACAAAGACTCTGAACAGCCTATAGTATGGGGAAGAGCTGATGAAGTGGAAAACAATTCACTTGAGTGAGAGAAGGCTGATGGAGCACAGTGGCTGTCTTCATCTATTTATAATTTTACCACTTAGAAGAAGGCACAGGTTGGGGCACCTGAGTGGCTCAGTGGGTTAAAGCCACTGCCTTCAGCTTGGGTCATGATCCCAGGGTCCTGGGATCGAGCCCCGCATTGGGCTCTCTGCTTGGCAGGGAGCCTGCTTCCCTTCCCCTCTCTGTCTGCCTGCCTCTCTGCCTGTTTGTGATCTCTGTCAAATAAATAAATAAAATCTTTAAAAAAAAAAAAAAAAGAAGAAGGCGCAGGTTGACTTTGTATTGCTCTGGGAAGTCGTCCTTTGCTTCTTTTTTCTAAATAATCGCATTTAATAAAAATTGTAGTAAAATACACATAAAACTTACCATCTTGGGACGCCTGGGTGGCTCAGTTGGTTAAGCAGCTGCCTTCGGCTCAGGTCATGATCCCAGCGTCCTGGGATCGAGTCCCACATCGGGCTCCTTGCTTGGCAGGGAGCCTGCTTCTTCCTCTGCCTCTGCCTGCCACTCTGCCTGTGCTCGCTCGCTCTCTCTCTCTCTAACAAATAAATAAATAAAAATCTTAAAAAAAAAACTTACCGGGACGCCTGGGTGGCTCAGTTGGTTAAGCAGCTGCCTTCGGCTCAGGTCATGATCCCAGCGTCCTGGGATCGAGTCCCACATCAGGCTCCTTGCTTGGCAGGGAGCCTGCTTCTCCCTCTGCCTCTGTCTACCACTCTGCCTGCCTGAGCTCTCTCTCTCTAATAAATAAATTAAAAAAAAAAAACACCATCTTAATTCATTCATATGTGTACAATTCAGTGGTATTAAATATATTCACATCATTGTACAGTCAATCTCCAGAGCTTTTTCATCTAGTAAAACTGAAACTGTACTAATCAAACAACTCCCTAGGCTGCGTTCCTCCCAGGCCTTGGCAACTGCCATTCTACTTTCTGCTCTGTGAATTTGACTATTCTAGGTTCCTCATATAAGTGATATAATACAGTATTTATCTTTTTGTAACTGACTTCTTTCATTTAGCACAGTGTCCTCAAGGTTCATCCCTGTTGTAGCATATGTAAGAATTGCCTTCCTTTTTAAGGCATAATAGTCCATTGTCTGGGGGCACCTGGGTGGCTCAGTGGGTTAAAGCCTCTGCCTTCAGCTCTAGTCATCATCCCACGGTCCTGGGATCGAGCCCCGAGTCTAGCTCTCTGCTCATCGGGGAGCCTGCTTCCCTTTCACTCTCTGCCTCTGTCTGTCAAATAATAAATAAATAAAACCCTTAAACAAAAACAACAAAAAACATTTTTATAAAAAAATATTTCATTGTCTGTATATACCACATATTTTTAAATCTATTCATCTCTTTTTTTTTTAAAGATTTTATTTATTTATTTGACAGACAGAGATCACAAGTAGGCAGAGCCAGGCAGAGAGAGAGAGAGAAGCAGGCTCCCTGCTGAGCAGAGAGCCCGATGTGGGGCTTGATCCCAGGACCCTGGGATCATGACCTGAGCCGAAGGCAGAGGCTTTAACCCCCTGAGCCACCCAGGCGCCCCTCTATTCATCTCTTGATGGACATTTTGGTTGCTTCCATGTTTTGGATATTGTGATTAATGCTGCTATGAGTGCAATTTCAATTCTTTTTTTTGTTTTGTTTTGTTTTTAAAGATTTTATTTATTTATTTGACAGAAAGAAATCACAAGTAGGCAGAGAGGCAGGCAGAGAGAGAGGGGGAAGCAGGCTCCCTGCTGAGCAGAGAGGCCCGATGCGGGGATCGATCCCAGGATTCTGAGATCATGACCTGAGCCGAAGGCAGAGGCTTAATCCACTGAGTGACCCAGGTGCCCCACTCCTTTCAATTCTTGTGGGTATACCCCCAGAAGTGGTTTTGCTGAATCATTCGATAATCCTGTGGTTAACTTTTTTGAGGAGCCACAATCCTGTTTTTTATAGCAGCTATCTCATTTTACATTCTTACCAACAGTGTACAGGTTCCAGTTTCTCCACATTCTCATTCGTACTTGTCATTTTCTGTCAGTTTTGTTTTTTTGTTTTCTAGGTTTTTTTTTTTTTTTTTTTAAATAGCATCCCTCCTAATAGGAGTGAGGTGATATCCCAGTTGTGATAGAGAGTGTTTCTTAACCTATGGGAACTCATGCTTCTTTTGAAGGAAAATAAAAACCTCAAGCCCTTTAAAATGTTACTTGGAATTCCAAAATAAATGGAATATCTAGTTCCCCCCCCAAAAATCCAAGCAATGGTCAATTTTAATGTGCTTATCCCAATCACACAGACTTTTAAACCTCACCAGAGTGACCTTCCTACTTCCCACAATAAACCTCTCCAGTAGAAAAGCTAGAGCAGGGTTTGTCAAACTATAGCTCACAGACCAAATCTAGTTTGTATTCTGCTTTTGTATAGGTCTAGAGCTAAAAATCACTTTTTAGGGAGAGGGGTGTTGGGAGAAGGTGGTGGGGTTACATTATATGTTTAAATAAAAAAAATAAATTAAAAAAAATAAAAATCATTTTTTACATTTTTATTTGAGAGAGAGAAAGAGATTGAGCAGGAGGAGGGGTAGAGGGAGAGGGAGAGAATCTTTGCGCAGATTCCTGTTGAGCACAGAGTCGGAAGCGGGGCTCAATCCCATGACCCCAAGATTGCAACTTGAACTGAAACCAAGAGACTCAACCAACTGAGCCACCCAGGCACCCATGATTTTTACATTTTTAAATGGTTAGGAAAAAAGAATCAGAAGAAGATTTTGTGACAAATGAAAATTATATGAAATTCAAATTTTAGTATCCATAAATAAAGTTTTGTTAGAACATAGTCATGCATATAAGTTTATGTATTGTGTATGACCACTTTTATGATCCAATTGCAGAGGTGAATAGTGTGACAGCAATTCTATAGCTTACAAAGCCAAAAATATTTGCTATTTGGCTCCTTATAGGAAAGTTTGCCAACCTCTGCCCTAGAGAAATGTTTTTTTTAAAGAATTTGTGCTCTAATCTGGAGTAATATAAATATAATTTATGTTGTGATCTGGGACATGGACACACACCACCCTTACACACAGAATGAATCAAAAGATTCATGAAACAGTTCCTGACTTTACTAATTGTGATACCTTCTAATTCTATTCTTTTCTATCCTATTCTATTCTGTTCTGCTCTATTCTATTACATCCCATTCCATCCCATCCCATCCCATCCCATCCCATCCCATCCCATTCCATTTCATTCCATTCCATATGAAACAAAGCCCAGTGGAGACCCACTAAATTCATTTCATGACCCAATGGCGGATTACAACTGCTTGAACAATTCTGCTGTAGATAACAGAACCAAAGCATAGAATGAAATGAGACTGATTCCAGCACAGTATCAAGACCAGCTTAAAAAACCTTTTTGTTATGGAAAATTAAAAAATATACAAAAATAGGGAGAATGGGATTAGTAACTCTCATGAGCCTATTACCCTGCTTCAATAATTACCCACTCAGCCAATCTTGTTTCATGTCTATTCCCTTCATGCCTTCACCTGGGTTATTCTGAAGCAAATCCCAGACCTATCATTTTATCCATGAATATGGATGACCTTATACCTTTTTTAGAAGGTATCCCTAAAAGATAAGGATTGTTCATGGAAACTTAAGCAGAAAATTTGTTTAATATAAAAAATTTACAATAATTCCTTAATACCATCAAATATCCAGATTAGTTTTCATATTTTCCAATTTGTCACAGAGGTGTTTTAATAATAATTTATTTGAATCAAGATCCAAATAAATTACATTACAATTGTTTAATATGTTTTAAAAATAGCTTTTTTAAAAATAAAGATTTTATTTATTTATTTGTTAGAGAGAGAGAGACAGTGAGCACAGGCAGACAGAGAGGCAGGCAGAGGCAGAGGGAAAAGCAGGCTCCCTGCTGAGCAAGGAGCCCGATGTGGGACTCGATCCCAGGACGCTGGGATCATGACCTGAGCCCAAGGCAGCCGCTCAACCAACTGAGCCACCCAGGCGTCCCCAAAATAGCTTTTATGTATAAGATTCTGCCCTACCTCCACTTGTAATTTATTTGTTGAAGAAATCAGTTGCTTGTCCTATAAAATTTCACAGTCTGGACTTTTTGCTGATTGTAACTCTATGTTGCCATTTATCATGATCCTCTATCCCTTGTATTTCCAATAAATTGGTAGTAGATCTAGAGCTCTCGTTAGATTTAGGTTTGATATTTTTGGCAGGACAGCTTCCTAGGTGGTGCTGTGAACTGACATCAGGAGGCATATACTGTTTGTTGGTCTTGTTTCTCTTGTACTCTTAGGGGCCACTGCAGATTATTGCCTGAACCATTAATAACAGCTTTTTAAAACATTTGTGCTAATTGGTAAGTAGACTGCCTCAGAAAACAATAAGAGTCAGTTAATCAATTCTCCTTAGGCTAATCTGTACCATTGACTGCATTTCAAATAACATCTCATCTTTTCAGGGGAATGTGATAAAAAGGTAAATCTAGGAAAAAAATTGTATGAGAAAATCCAAGGAGATTTTAATTTTTTTTTTAAGATTTTATTTATTTATTAGAGAGAGAGAGCACAGGCAGACAGAGAGGCAGGCAGAGGCAGAGGGAGAAGCAGACTCCCTGCCAAGCAAGGAGCCTGATGTGGGACTCGATCCCAGGACGCTGGGATCATGACCTGAGCCGAAGGCAGCTGCTAACCAACTGAGCCACCCAGGTGTCCCTCCAAGGAGATTTTAGAAAGTGTTATTAAAACTTATTATTAAGTTGCAGTAAATAAATTGTTCACAGGAGCAGGCTAGCAGATTAATATTTTTCCCATGTTATTTTTATAAAAGTGAAAAATGGCAATAACTTAAATGACCAACATTAAGGTAGAGGTTAAGTATGTTATTGTGTGTCAAGAAATGAACAAACATAGACATTTTAAGTCGTGTTTTATGAAAAATATAAATTAAGTATGAAGATGATATATTAAGGGAGAAAATCTGGTCTCAAAGTAGTATGTAATAATCTGATCCTCACTTCATAAAATATGGATATATTGGACTGGATATCTATGATTGTACTGATATATATGATTGGGAGACACTATCCCAAAAATAATATAAGTCATATCTTAGGTATTATCCTATGTAATACCACTAAAATAATGAACATATAGTTCGTTTATGTTTTAATGGTGAGAGTAAGATAAAGTGTGGTGGGGTTAAATTTTATTCTTTCTTTTTTTTTATTTTATACTTTTCTGTGGTTTTTAAATTTTTTCCCATGAAAGTATATCACTTTATTTTATTTATTTATTTATTTTTAAATATTTTATTTATTGATTTGACAGAGATCACAAGTAGGCAGAGAGGCAGGCAGAGAGAGGCAGGGAAGCAGGCTCCCTGCTGAGCAGAGAACCCCATATGGGGCTCGATCCCAGGACCCTGAGATCATGACCTGAGCCGAAGGCAGAGGCTCAGAGGGAGTTAGCCACCCAGGCGCCCCAAAGTATATCACTTTAATGATCAGTGAAAGAATATATTATAAAAAGTAATGAAAAAAAATAATGAACCCTCCATTACTGAGACATTAATTAGGGGCCGTAAGTTGTGTGCTTTTTTTTTAAGATTTTTATTTATTTATTTGACAGAGAGAGAGAGAGAGCAAGCAAGTGAGAGAGGGAATACAAGCAGGGGGAGTGGGAGAGCGAAAAGCAGGCTTCCTGCTGAGTGATGCAGGGTTGGGGGTCTCGATCCCAGTATCCTGGGACCATGACCTGAGCCGAAGGCAGACACTTAACGACTGAGCCACCCAGGCACCCCAGGGACCATAAGTTTTAATTTTACTTTTTTTCTTGGAGCCCTATAGAAGGAAGTCCTTCGCTGGGTGGTAAATGGAAACAGACAGATGAAATGGAGGAAGCTCCAACTTAAATTTTCTTTCTGATTTTTACAGTAGACAGAACAATTGTTGGAGTCAGAGACTTGAGAGCCAGAGCTAGACTTGTGTCTTTTCTTACCACCACTTAGGTTTGGGCCATCCATTTCAGCTTTTCAATTTTTATATTGTTTAGATCTAGAATAGGGTAGATAATATCTTTAGCCTTTCTAATTTACTAGGATCCTACCATGACAAATGAAACAATGGAATATCTAGTGGGAAAACATCCTGTGTGTCATTGTTTTGAAGAACAATACCTGTGATGTTTATTCCTGTATTGTACCCAGAGGCTTAGCAATGCCGTCACAGTGCCAGCGCTCTGTGTCCCAGCCCTTTTCCGCCTCTCAGATTTCCCTGGAGCAGATCATCCTCTGACCTTTCAAGGTTGAGTTATGTGAATTTTTCTTTTTATTTGCCATTGCATGTGGTTACCGCTTAGGCCTCCAGCATTGTATTATATTTCTATAGTCCCCACTTCCAGCATTGTATTATATTCCTATAGGCCCCCCTCCCACCCTGGGCAGGAGCCATGTCTAACCCTGTGTTTGGCTGACCATAAAATGCTGTTGGTACCCCATCAGTGTGAAAGGAACCTGGCTGAATTGCTTCTTTGCTCCTGTGTATTCTGACTTGACTTGAAATCATTCAGTTTCATGAGTTTGGGGCCTTCTCTAGAGCACTCTGAACTTTCTTGGGATTTGTTTAGACCTCCTCAGCAGAGAGCAGTTAAAATAAGGCTGATAATACAACTTCTGTGAGTGAAGTTGGTGAAAATGTTAACTGTTGTGTTGGGATGAAATGGTGGCTGGGGTGGAAGATTTGGGCTCTACGGCCCCTAACATGCTGCTAGCTCTAGTTACCCCAATGGGACCAAGGAGGAGGCTGGGGGCTATTGTCTGTCTAGAGCCTATGATTTCATTTATGACCTGGGTTCCATCTGTCCTTTGTAGGATCTTGGGGAAATCATTTTCACATTTCTGAGCCTCAGTGTTCTCATCTGCAAAATGAGGATAATATTATTTATATCACAAGACTGTTGTAAGGATTAAATAAGACAAACTATATATATTATCCAGGGTTGTGTCTAGTACCCTGTGGGTTCTCAACATATTCTTTCTTACCCTCTTTCCCTTTACTCAGACAGGGGTAAATTAATCTCTACAAAAAGCATTAGCTAACTAAGGCTTAAAGTACTCTTTCATACAGATACTTATATTCTACAAAGGATTCTTTTTTCATTTTTATTATTTTTTAAAGATTTTATTTACTTATTCATCAGAGAGAGAGAAAGAGAATTCTCATGGTTGGTGGGGAGGGGCATGGGAAAGGAGAGAGAATCTTAAGCAGATTCTGAGCCCATCACAGGGGTTGATGAGGGACTCGGCACCAGGCTTCACCCAGAGTTCCACATAGGGCTCACACGGATCACACGGATACTAGATCCTTCGACCTTGAGATCACGAGCTGAGCCAAAACCAAATGTTGGGCACTTAAATGACTGTGCCACCCAGGCAGTCCTCCACAAGAGATTCTTAAAGATGATGTCAAAGAAAACAAATCTGAACTTAGTAAGGAGAGGCTCTATTTGAAGGATTGTTGCAAGCGGGGAGGGATTATTGAAATTGGGAGAATGCCCTGACCATGAGATATGCAAATGTCTAAAGAGTTAGGCAAAAGGGTTTTTTGTTTTTGTTTTGTTTTTAAGATTTTATTTATTTATTTGACAAACAGATCATAAGTAGGCAGAGAGGCCAGCAGAGAGAGAGAGGGAAGCAGCTCCCTGCTGAGCAGAGAGCCAGATGCGGGGCTCCATCCCAGGACCCTGAGATCATGACCTGAGCTGAAGGCAGAGGCTTAACCCACTGAGCCACCCAGGTGCCCCTTGTTTTTGTTTTTTAATAGAGAGGAGTAAACAAAGCCAGAAAGAACTGGATGTCGTGTGGTGGGACGAAGGGGTGACAGTATCAGATAGTAGATCAGGGAATATTTTACCCTGAGCCCAGCCTTTTCTCAGGAGGGTTGTGTGCTGACTCAGGATGAGAGCAGGCCAAAGTTCAGAGGTCTGGAGAAAGGAGAGAAGCTTAACTAAAGTTTGGTTAAGAAGCATTTTGTCTAGTTGACCAATGGGGATGAAATAATTCAGCTAATCATTTATGAGCAAAGAATGGAAATTTGGGGGGTCAGTGTCTTAGCTTTGTCATAGGTACACGAAGGGGCATCCTTGGGTCTTATCTAAGTCATTTGAAGAAGGGTGATTTTGTAGTGAGCCATTTTCCAGAACATGGTAGGGCAGGGGACTTCTCGACCTTCATTATTTTCCAGGAGCACAGCGCTCAGGTAAAATTCAATGCTGCCACTGCTAAAACCTTCAGGATCCAAAGGCACCTAGTTGGGGTCATCTTTGCAGGATTTTGATGGGTGAGTCAGAAGGTCTTTCCAATGCTCCTCAATGTGCATACTCTGCCGAGCATCCACTAGTGGAAATCTGGAGGGAGCTCTCCTGTCTTTCATGGATCAGGTCAGAGGCCTGGAAGAGGAAAGGCAAGGGCCCTGATAATATCACCTATAGCTAGCACATTCTCTAACAGTTTCCTCTAACCTCACAAAGCCCCCCTTTTTTTTGAAATGCACATGGAAAAAGAGGACTGTTTCAGTTTTCCAGGCTCATCTCTTCTCACTGACAAGAGAACTGGGAGATTCTGGTTATCAGCAGCAGCAACATCAACCAAACTCTGTTGATCTGAACCTCCCTCCAGGAGAAAAGTGTGTGTGTGCGTGTGTGTGTGTGTCCTGGGGAAAGGCCTGGGTCAGCTGGTATGGCAGAGAGGACTCTGGAGGCTTAGGGTAGCAATTCTTTACCATCCCATTCAGAAATACTATGTTAGGTACTTTCACAACAGGCACAGCCAAATGGAATATGTCACTTAGCCTAAGTCCGGAACATCTTACCTCTTTCCACACCCATCTTTATATTATCGCTAATGATGCCTATGTCAGGTTTGCAAGAAAATCAAGTCCAGGGTAAGAATAGGGAATGTCTACCCAGGGAGTTCCTTTTCTAAAAAGTCCTTTGCCCAGAGTGGGAATTTATACCAGTGACTATTAATACATCAGGTGAGCAAGGGAAGAATGAAAAGTGATTAAAATTTTTTAAAAAGATCAATATATCCATACAGACATCTGGGTAAGTAGACCCTGTTGCATTCCTTTTGATTGCCCCGAGAAGATGAATTTGTAATGTTAGGAGAGGTGAGAGGACACTGCATGGTCCTTATATGGTAAGAGGATCATAGTGTGTATTTCCTTAATGGTAGAGGGTCCATAGATTTCAGCTTTTGCCCTCCTCACAGAAAACAATGCTAAGAACAGAGGATTGTGTTGGACCCGCAGGTGTCCTATCCAAGTTAATTCCCTGACTTATTTTCTCCAAATAGCACTTGAGGATTTCATTTTACTTTATTTTTTAAAAAAGATTTTATTTATTTATTTGTCAGAGAGGGAGGGAGAGAGCACAAGCAGGGGGAGCAGCAGGCAGAGGGAGAAGCAGGCTCTCCACTGGGCAAGGAGTGAAATGTGGGACTTCATCCCAGGACCCCTGGGATCATGACCTGAGCTGAAGGCAGACGCTTAACTGACTGAACCACCCAGGTGCCCCACAGTTGAAGATTTTAAAAACTGTTTTCTCTTTTTATCTTGGGATTCACTGATCTGGAAGCTACTTCTATGCTAATACTACTTTACATACACTTATTTGTATGCCATTTTACAGATGATAATGTCAAGTGTCATGCTGTCACAGAAAGGGCACTGAATGAGGAGGAAGGGAGGGTGGGTCCCAGGCCAGTTGTGGAATCACTGATAAAGTCTTTCTTTTTTTTTTTTTTTAAAGATTTTATTTATTTATTTGACAGACAGAGATCACAAGTAGGCAGAGAGGCAGGCAGAGAGAGAGGAGGAAACGGGCTCCCTGTTGAGCAGAGAGCCCGATGCGGGGCTCAATCCCAGGACCCCGAGATCATGATCTGAGCCGAAGGCAGAGGCTTCAACCCACTGAGCCACCCAGGCGCCCCTGATAAAGTCTTTCTTTTCACACACTCCAACCTTAGATATGCTGTGTATCACACAGTTGTTTGACTTCACAGTTCAATGCCTGAAAACCTTTGGAATGGGAAGCAGTGTAGTAGGAGACTGGAAACTAGAAAAAGGAGTCCCAGGGGCACCTGGGTGGCTCAGTCTTTAAACGTCTTCTTCGGCTCAGGTCATGATCCCTGAGTCCTGGGACCAAGCCCCTCATCAGGCTCCCTGTTCCTCAGGGAGCCTGCTTCTTCCTCTCCCACTCCCCCTGCTTGTGTTATCTCTCTTGCTGTGTCTCTCTCTGTCAAATAAAAATAAACAAAAATTAATAAAAAGGTCCCAGACATAAAACCCAACCCAACCACCAACTGGCTGCATAACCTTGGGTAAGACCTAAAACCTATCTGGGCAACAGGATTTTAGCTGAAACATAATACCAGGCTTCCCTTTCTGCTTCTGGTCCCACATTAGGTCTCACCACCTTTCCACTGCAATCAGAGAAAAGCTAGGGCCAGCTGTGTAGGCCTACTAATATGGCCCCTGGATGCTCTGGCTTCCCGTCTTGAGAGCCTCCAGGGCCCACTGGCGTCTGCCTCCCTGCTTCCCTGCAAGGAATTAGCTGAGTGGTCCCCCCTTGTGCCTCCATCATCCTCTGAGACTTCAAACCCCCCAGCCCCCAAAGTCTTGGTTTCCACAGAGGAAGGCGCCCAGGGTGAGGGCCAAGGGAGGAGGCACGCTAGGGAGGGGGATTGCCAAATCTTCTTCAGGGACAGCTGGGAGCAGGGCTCCTCTAGAAAACACAGTCTGGAAGTGTAGTGACATTGGCTCTAAGAAGAGTAAGTGAGAAGAAAACAAATGTAGGCTCCTCCTCTGCCCTCACTAAACCCTCCAGTCTTCTGGGGGACAAAGGAGGCTCAGAAAGGAGCAGCAAGGACATGCCAGGCCATTGGCCCCAGGTGAACCAAGTACAGAAAGTAGAGAAAAAGTATCTCTCACTTTAATGCCATGCCTCTTCCTTCCCCCACCCTTCAGTAAGGTCTCTAGACAACAGCTGCACGCCGACCCCTCCAAGTGTCCTCATTTACCAGACTGTTGGGCACAGAAACGCCCAGGTTGTCCTGGGTCCACCCTGGAGCACGCCCTCTCTTCAGCCTTCTCCTCCTTCACCGCCAGAAGGGGCTGCAACCCGCGGGGTCAGAGGCGGAGCAGAGACTGGGGGCGCTCCGGCGAGAGGAAGGTGTAAGTCTTTGGCAAGGAAGGGTTCTGGTCCCTTGGGGAGACGTGGCCGCTCACCTGGGCCCAGACTGGCCCGCTGAGATGGGCTCCTTCTCCTCCGCGCTGGCTCGGTCCCGCAGCTCTGTGGTGCACCTGGGCTCGTCGCCACCGCAGCGCGAGGAGCCACCAGCTGCTCCCGCTTTTCGAAGAGACACATTCGCCTTTCCCAAGACCCGGAGGCTAGGACCTGCGCGGGCAGCGACGCCCTCTCCGCCCGCAGCCTGGGAGGCTCAGGCCGCCGCGCCCAGCCTGGAAGAGTGCGCGAAGTTAGCGAGTCCGGAGCTGTCCCCGGTGCTGAAGCTTGCAGAGAGTATGTCCCAGCCCGGCTCGCCCCGAAGCGGTAGCGCCACGGGTAAGTCCTATTTTGTATGGGGATGTAGGGAACGCAGGGAGCTGCTGCCTGGAGACCTGTGGGGTTCTTCTAACCAGCAGGGGAAGAAATAAAGGCTCTGTTTCTCAACAGTACTTCGCGTTCCTTGTTCTCTTGCCCATAACTTTTTTTTTTTTTTTTTAACAATTTAAGATTCATTTCTGGTTCAACAGAGGGTTATTTTGGAAGGACCATCTTTCACAGGGATTTAGACAATACATGCAAGGCAGTTTACACTGTAAGGATCCCTTTACCCAGCTTTGTACTCGCGCCAGAATCACGCAGAGACATCTTCCTTGTTGTCTTGGAAAGATAAGGATAAATGAGGCTCATCTTCCCATCTCCTTCCAGGAGAACTGGGAAAAGGACAGAATATCCCTGTTTGTTTAAGACCTTGGTTCCATGTATGAAGAAGGAAACCAGTATTTGAACTAGTCCCTTCTGAAGGGGGTGGTTCAGAAGATGGTTGGGGGAAGACATTGTTAAGGTAGGCATCAAGGGAGAAGTGAAAAAAGCACAAAAGATTTGGGGTCAGGTGGACCCAAGTCTCCATCTGCTGCTTTCATTGTGATCTTGGGCAGGATGCTCTCCTTTCACCTCAATTTTGTCATCTGTGCCGTAGGGATGATAATAACTTGAATCTCACTAGATAGCTGGAAAATCTAACCAAGACACAGTGCATGTAGAAGAACTTTGAAACTGCAAAATGCTATGCAAATATTCAGTATTATACCAGAACCTGATCTCTGAACTCTTCAGCTGAAACTGAAGGGAATAGTGAAACTTTTCAATTTTTAGTTTAAGATGTTCAAAGGCTCCATTTCATAGGACAGGTGCTGTTCTGTGTAAATGGGCATAAAAGTCTTTAGTTGGTACATGTATTAAAAAAAACACAAAACTTTCATACTAGTAAAGTTCTAAATACATCAGCAGGCCTTTTGTTTCACATAAATTCCCACTTTATCCCAGGCAAGGTTGTGATTATTCTCACTGCTGTTTTCTGTTGAGTTTTCAAAAAGGGTTCGGTGTAATCAGTGTACAATGTTACTTCTCCTAAAGAGACAAAGATGAGGTTGGTGGAGAGGTAGATTACCAATTGGCAATTGGTAGATTGACTCATGAGAGGTAAGGATATGTGTATCCCTATTCCTTTGTGAATTTTCTTCTAAAAAATATTATGAGTTTATTCATTAGCTTTTATTTGTTCTTGGGTCATTCAAACAACCTTCCTAAACAAAAATTATGAGAAGATACATACATACTGTCCTTGCAAGGACGGATTTATCATTTTAAAATATATTAGTCTTGGGGCGCCTGGGTGGTTCAGTGGGTTAAGCCTCTGCCTTTGGCTCAGGTCATGATCTCAGGGTCCTGGGATCTAGTCCTGCATCGGGCTCTCTGCTCAGCAGGGATCCTGCTTCCCACCCCCTGCCTGCCTCTCTGCCTACTTGTGATCTCTCTCTCTCTCTGTCAAATAAATAAATAAAATATTAAAAAAACAAAAGTAAATATACTAGTCTTTTCCATTCATAAGACCTGTTTTTGTGGTATTAATGGAAAGAGAACCAGATTTGGAATCAGGGTACCTGGGTTCTGCTAAGCCCTGCATCCTGGGGCAGGAGACCTGTAATCTAAGCTTGTATTACCTGCTCTTTTAAAATGAGTACAGTTAGGGGCTCTTGGGTGGCTTCGTTAGTTAAGTGCCTGCCTTCAGTTCAGGTCATGATCCCAGGGTTCTGGGTTTGGGTTCCCTGTTCACATTCTCTTTCTCTGTCAAATAAATAAATATTAAAAAAATAAAATAAAATGAGTACAAGTAGAGTTGTACCAACTCCTATGATGTGAAACTCAAAGGAAATTATGGAGAAAAAATGATTTGTAAACTGCAAATACTATACAAATGTAAGGTATTATCAAAATATCTGGAGGCTTAGTATTTTCTAATGTATAGGATGCAAATTTAATTTTTTATAATCTTATTATGGTCTATCATAGTTACATTGGATGGAATATGGAAGATGGCTATGAAACTCCTCAATATTAATTTGTGTGATATTAGTTGAATTACAAATATATATCTCCATGGAAGTATATTACCATATTTTTTTCCTCACACTTTTGATGATGTGGACAGAATATTTGGGTATCACAATTAATTCACACATTTACGATGCCTGGAGACCAATTTCTAGGAATTTGCATTCAATTAATTTCTGCTCTGGTTTGATGAATAAACTTATAAGTACTATTAATTTTAATTTTGATTATATAAGAATTAATTTTTCCATTCCTTCCATTTTATTTCATAAAGAATATCACCAATCAAAAATGACATTCTGAGTTTTATATCACCTAGGATATGTATGCAAAGTTATTCAATTTCTATATTTTGCTCTTTAAAAAAATGGTATTTGAGATTAAATCTTTGAAGTGTGGTGTGTTTAGAACGCTGGAATTGCAGATCAGGCTCAGTTTTATCATCTCTAAAAATGAAGGAAAAAAGACAAGGTTTATTTACATTTGCTTAAGGGAATATTTAGTAATGAGTAACTTTTTGAGTAGCCAGATGTAAAGGTTTAAACACCAACTTAACAACAGCAACAAAAAAAGGGGTAGTTTAGGGCTGTAGTGGGCAAGTATGGAAGTTTCTACTGTGCTTTTTGGGTGCTAGTGGGCAGCTGAATTTTCACTCTTCCCAGTGTTAAGTGTCAGTCTTTTCCTACTCTGGAAATGCCCTCAGAAAAGAGGGCCAATTGCAACTATATTTTTGGGAGGCTCTGCTTAAGTTTAGGCAATGTTTCTTACTATTTCCACTGATCAGATGCTTTTAGTTTAAGTAAATTTCATATCATTTTGGTGGGCTATTAATTTCTTCATCAGCATTTGCCTAGAACTCAGTACCCTCATATGTTAGAACCAGAGGTTTTCAAATTTTGTTGTTTATCATAGTCACCTGGAGACCTAATTCTAGAGGCCCAGGTTTATAGGTATGGGATAGAGCTGGGAAGGGGGTGGTGGTTCTTAGTACTTCAACCAAATTTCCCAGGTGATTCTGTTACCACCAAAGTGTGTATCACACTAACTGGGAGGCTGGTAAAACACAGAATCCTCGGCCCTATCTCCAGAGTTTTTGATTAGGAAGTCTGGCAGGCAAAATAAGAATTTCCATTTCTAACAAGTTCCCAGATGCTGCTAATGTTGCTGGAAAGGGACATTTTGAAAACCACTGGTCAATACATGGAAACCACTTAGAAGGGTCACTATTCTTAGGTGTATTGTATTAGCCATAATTGAGTTCTTGATTTTGCATCTTGATGGAGGAGAGAGAACCTGGATGCAAGGTAGCTTTCATTTACCCAATCTTTCTGTTCTACCTGCCTAGCTCCTTAGTGCCACTGTCTTGTCAGTTTCTAAAAAAAAAATATCAGGATAATTATGATTCTTTATCAATGGGGCTTTTAATTTGGATTTTTGTTTTTGGAATTTTTTAGCTGAATGAAAAGGACTTGTTGAGGAGGAAAATTCCTTACGTTTTAAGATTTTTCTGGCTAGTCTAAAATTTATATTGACATGAGACAGATTAACAGGAGAAAATCACATTTAATTATGTACATATAGGGAATCCACATAAACATAAAATTTTCCAAAGACAGGCAAAATGAGGTGTATATGTCATTCTGGACTAAGGAGAAAGGGGTAGGCTACAAAGGGAAGGAAGAGAATTGAAAATGAACACAGTAAATGTCTGGTAAACAAATGTTTACTGGGCCATTTGAAACAATGGGACATAGAGAGGAATTCTAACAAACAGGCTTTGCCAGGATCCTCCCTGTCTACTATACCTAGATCATATTATACTATAGTTATCTATGGTGATAGCTCCATTCCTGCAGCAGGTCATCTGTCTAAATTATTTTGGAAAGTTAGGAGGGGAGGTAAGAAATAAGAACTTTTTGGGTCTTCTATTTCTCAAGAATAATTAATTAATAAATTAATTAATTAATAAATTAATCCTCATTCTAAAGAGACACATTTTGGGGTGTCAAATTTTCTCCCCTGCAGATTGAGTAATGTGAAAACAAAACAAAACTCTCATCATTTTAAAGATCAGTGGGTGGATGGTGATGCCACTAGTGTCTTAATCTTCAACACTTTAACAGCATCTCTTAGGATATGTCCCTGTTCCAAGTTCAACTCACTGTTCAGCCCAGCGGGCTGTGTGTGTGTGTGTGTGTGTGTGTGTGTGTGTGTGTGTTTTAATCTGCCTTCTAGGAGTGAGCAGTTAACATTAACACCGTTAATTTAAATCCAAGTTAATTTAAACATATGCGAGCAGCCTTCTAAAAACTTAGGTTAATGACAAGGAATACTGGTGTGCTGGGCAAGGGCTGGCCCCTATGGATTTGGCATTACTTTCAGGAACTGCCCTCCTTTGCCATACTGCCTTCCTCTTTGGGAGGCAACCTGGGTTCCAGTATCCTATCAAGTCTAAGAATTCTCAGAACCACTTTCCTTTTGTTCTCTTTCCTGATAGTTACTGGAAGCATTGCTTTCAAAGGCAGTTCTCACCTAAGGGCAGAGTTGAGAAACCTCTTTATCCCTGAGACCCTAGCAGTGTATTTGCTCCTGTTGGGTGGAAGACTTGGGGAAGAATGTTTCACAGCTTAGAAAACCCCTAGAGTCTATTTATTTGATCTTCAGGACAGTTTTCTGAGGTCGATGGAACAGATGGCCTTATTGTTCCCCTTTAATAAAGAAAGGGAATTGAAATAAACTTTTTATTCATTATTGATGATGTGCTTTATCCTGGGTCACTTGCAGTTAGTTAGATTTTCAGGTGGCCTATTGTTTCTTCCAGGAAGCATGGTGCCAGGGAAAGGGGTTCTGGAGTCTTCATCCCTGACCCTGTACACTTCCTGGCTACTTGAATTGAACTTTCTCAGAGCCCATTTCCTCATGTGGAAATGGAAATAGAAATGGTATTGACCTCATTTCTATAAGGTAATTGATGTAAGGCATTTAGCCCATGCCTTGGGACATGATAATCATTTAGTAAATATTGACTATCTTTACAGATAAACAGACTCCCATAGCACAGGCAGAGCAAAGATAGAGACCTTTTGATTTCTAGTCCAGTTTTCTTTCCACAATGCCATATTGATTCTTCTGTGGAAATAGAATAATTAAGTGTGGTGAGGAAGCTAGGGAAGAGAAGGGTATAGAACCAGAGAAAGATTGAGGGCAGAGGGGAAGCAAGCCAAAAAGCACAAAGCAGTTCATTTGATGTTAGAGGGTTGAGATCCTAGCTCTCCCATTTTTGGGATAAGAATATAGATCCCACATACTTCTGTTATTTTTGGTGTTATGTTGTGTGTAATTTACTCACTGTTCAACCCAGACAGTGGTGTGTGTATGTGTGTGTGAGTGAGTTTTAATCTGCCTTCTAGGAGTGAGCAGTTAACATTAACACTGTGATCAGAAATAATAAATATATTCCTAAATTGTTCAATTATTCCTCGAATTGCTCAAACTATGTTATATCTAATTGCATTAAAGGATTTTAAAATCAGTATAAAGGTTATTAGAAGTGATTTTTCATTGGTCAAAACAGGTAGTGCTTAGAGTATGTCAGTTGGTAAGAAATATTGTCAGGCACTTCTGTGCTTTCATGAATGAGGGATAGGAACATGGAGAGTCCACAGAGCTGTACCAGCTCAAGTGGCACCCTACTCCTAGGTTTCTGATTTGGTTCTGTATTTTCCTCTTTGGCAGAAGATTTAGGGTTTGATCTTGCTTGGACTGCCATCTGGTCCTCCTGAAATATGGCTCCATCCATGTGCAGTGGGTCAAAAATGTAGTTTTCTGTGTGGCCAGGATGAGGAGCACTCAGGACATGAGCACATTTAGAGTTGTTTTTCCTTGTTTTAGCTGAGGAAACGGGTTCATGAAGGCCAGGTGACTTGCCCAAGATCACAGAGCTACTAAATAGCAAAGCTAGGATTTAAACTTGAAATTTGGTTGGAGAGATGATAAATCTAGGTGAAGTAAAAGTGAACAGTGTCAGATGGACTTCAGTTAATTAAGTTGCATGGTATGGAACATAGCAATCTTTCTCAAAGTACATTCGGAAACCTGTCTCAGAATCACTTGGGGTTTTTGTTAAAATACATTCTTCTGGGCCCCTTCCAAGGCTTACTTAGTCAGAATCTGACAGTGGAGCCTAGAAGCCTGCATTTTTACACACATACCAGGAGAATCTTATTTATACTAACTTTGAAAGCTGTTCCCCTTTGGTGTTCACAGCACCCTTTGGAGAGCCTAGGCGCTTTGCTCAGAGACAGATTCGGGCCTAACTGGGACCAAGTGAGATCACGGGTGTTTGAGGGCTTTGAAAGAGTGTGCATACATCAGACTTTGATTTGATTTTCATGGAAGGGCCCAGACCAGGAAAGTAAATGTGCGTATTGGGCCAGAGTTGGCATCAGCTGGACCTAATGAGCAAATATCACAAGAAAACTGCTGTGGGCTTTGTTCAAACTTGCCCTTCTCTGATGTCACTTGTGCTTCAAAATCCCTGAACCCGAGTAGAAGAAATAACATCATCTTTAGCAAACTACTGATTTTAGTTTACAAAGATTTTCTTGTTTTGTTTTTAATCAAAATTGTACCTTCTGAGGGAATGGAAGCTAACCTCCAGAGGAGCCTTCCTGAGTAGGAAGGGAGTACTTAGAAGTGCTGCTCCTTGCTCAGTTGCTCTCTGTCACGACCTCTCTCCACATCTACTATTTTTAAAAAAGATTTGTTTATTTATTTTAGTGGGGAGGAGGGGCAGAGGGAGAGGAGAGAAAGAGAATCTCAAGTAGGCTCCTCATCAGTGTGGAGCCTGATGTGGGGCTTGATCCCATGACCAAGAGATCATGACCTGAGTGGAAATCAAGAGTTGGGGGCTTAACTGACTGAGCCACCCCAGTGCCTCCCACATCTACTATTTTTTGAATATAATTTTAGCAGGATATATCTTACTCAACTTTCTGGAGGATACTAGAAAATTACTAATTTGAACAATATATGAATTAAAAGTCCAAATTCAGTGACAGAATCTTAACTTCCAGCCCTTTCCACTCCCTAGGTTACAGATTTCAGGAGGATTCCATCATATTGCCATTTTTTCCCTGCCATTTAAAGCTGGGCTTGTTACTGACGTGACATCTTCCTAGTAGACCTCACTAAAAATGAAAGGAAACCTTAATAAACCTCAATAAAACTGTGGGGAAGAAAGGAACCATAAAGATCAGTACATGTACAACCTATTCACTTAATCTTCTTGGTATCATGGCAAATTTTGCCTATAGGCCAAATACTCCAAAAATTGGGTGGACCTCATTTCCATGCTGTTAAGAAGACTCCATGGGAGGGCTGTTTGGAAAAGGGTTTTCTTGACTTCTTAAGACCTATCTGGCTGTTTTTATTGAATTCATTCCTGGACTTAGAAAACCCCTAACAATGAGCATTTTCTTCTAGTCACGGAGGCAAGAAGTGTTACTAATCAGAGAGCACCCCCTCCAGAATAAAGCCTCTATTCTGAAGGAAAAACTGAAGCTTAGTCTTAAAATATACGTGTTGCTTTACCTTCCTGTGTTTGAATCTTGTTATGTAATGGTGCTCTTTGGACAGCAAGCAATGAAAGTTTTTTTGTTTTGTTTTGTTCTTTTGGTAAATGATTGTCAATGTGTGGAGAAAAAAATTGAATCATTATATTATATTATATTGGATTATATACTATATATTATAATGTGTATTATAATATATATTATATAGGAACATATTATATTGGAACAATAGAAACTAACATTTATTGATTACTTACTATGTGCTAAGAAACTGTCCTATGCATTCTTTATGTACCAGCATTACACTACAAGGTGAGTACTGTGTTATCTCCTTTTTATAGGTGAGGCACTAAGGCTAGGAGAATTAACCAAGGTCACGTATTTAGTGAGTTCACACATTTGATGAGATCATGCATCTAGTGAGTGCTGGGGATGGGATTTGAACTCAGGTCTTTTTTTTTTTTTAAAGGTTTTTTTTTTTATCTATTTATATGACAGACAGAGATCTCAAGTAGGCAGAGAGGCAGGCAGAGAGAGAGGAAGGGAAGCAGCCTCCCTGCCGAGCAGGGAGCCCGATGCGGGACTCGATCCCAGGATCCTGGGATCATGACCTGAGCCGAAAGCAGAGGCTTTAACCCACTGAGCCACCCAGGCGCCCCTGAACTCAGGTCTTAAGCACTGTGCTAAACTTTTAGACCAAGGCATCAGCAGCTTGAGGCTGATGAAAAAATTTGACCAATTTGTTACTGCCATAGTAGCAAATAGTATGTTAGGAAGACAATAATGCTGTAAAAGTTTCCAGAAGTACATTTATCATTATCTTTCATTATTGTAATGTTGTGGGCTAAATACAATGGTGAATATATTGATAGGTTGACTATAGATAATATTCAAATTACTATGTTGGCTCAGATTATCTCTGGTTAAAATTAAAATAAGAATATAAATCTGTCTTATAGATACATATTTTTGATTATAAGATTGTAAATTTATGATATCAAGAAAAATATGAGTTAAAAGAAAAAGCTCCTAAAGTATCATCCCCTTAATGAGACAGCTATTTTGGCATTTGTGTATACCTTCCTATCTTTTTATGGGCGTAATATGACTTTTACCTAGTTGGGATTATAGTATTTTTTTAAAATAAAAATTTTCTTTGGGAGTTAACATTATTTTATTGTTAAAAGACCAGGCTCTAGAGTGAGACAGATGGGGAGCTAGAATTCTAGTTCTCCCATTATGAACTATGTGGTCCTTGGCAAGTTACTTAAACTCTTTGAAGCTCAGATTCCTCATCTGTACAATGGGGAGGTAAACAACTGGCTTTACTGGGTTGTTCTATGGGTTTAAGGGTTTAAACAAAGCTCCTAGCATGGTGTCAGGCATGGAGTCACTGCTTAATGGACATTAGCTATTATTTTTACTATTAGATGTTGATGAAAAATTATTTTGCTACTTGTTAAAATCATAAGAAGAATTTTATTCAGGACTCTTATAATAAGAATATTATAATACAATAATACAATATTACAATTGCAATAGGAATATTACAGTTTTACAATTATAATAGAGAAAGAGTTCACTCCCAACTCTGGGTACAGCAAAGATAAATGGGGATTTAGAGCTAACTAGCAGAGTGAGGGGTCAGTGACTAGAAATTACTAAATTTTACCAAATTACTACAAGGAAACATCAGGGGTAAGAGGATTTTTGTTAAACTGGCCTAACAGGATTCTTGCTAAAGGCAGGAGAGAGATCTGGACATCAAAGAGAGGCATAAAGAACTTGACCAGATTTGAAGAGTGATCAGCTATCAAAGGTGGGGGCATTCTTGCTAAAAATGCACTCTGTAAGCCTGGCAAGGACAGGAGGAACAAGGAAAGGCAAGGGTGAGACCTTATTGAGATAGAGACTCAGAGAAGCCTAACTAAAGTTTCGTCAAGAGGAAAGTCTTCAACAATGTATGATTTTATTAGTGGGAGTGATGCATTTTTAATACAACTTCCTTAGATCAGTACTAAGCAGCAGTCAGTGCTTAAAAAAAGAAAAAAGCAGCGCTTTTGAAAGGAAATCAGTCAGAACTAGGATTAACTCCTGCTTCGTATCAGCCTTGCTGGGTGCCTCTAAGCTTTTCTCCTAGGTGTGGGTGCCTATGCCACAGAAATGGTGATTCCAGCTGGGAGCCACGGGGCTCGTGGTGAGAGCTTCTAGACTGAGTGGAACAATACAGGGCCTGAGGGGCTGGTGTTAGGCTTTGCTCCTAAGGTGATTGAGCTCATTAGA
The DNA here is from genome assembly GCA_003697995.1 of Taxidea taxus jeffersonii. Taxonomy (NCBI): domain Eukaryota; kingdom Metazoa; phylum Chordata; class Mammalia; order Carnivora; family Mustelidae; genus Taxidea; species Taxidea taxus. Next base: position 326,505 of record ML103768.1, on the reverse strand, counting down.
GGCCCAGAGCTTTGGTCTTTTGGAGCTTCTACCCAGGTCATTCTGCCCTGGGAGGGGGCGGCAACATTTTCAAACATTCTTGTCCTTCTGACCCTTGGGCGAAGTGTGTTGGCCAGGAGAGTAAGGCATGGGTGGGGGTTTAAGGCTAGCTCCCATCTGTGGTTCTGCTCTCAGTCTCTAGACTCTCACAAGCCAGTAGTTGCCCCTCCATCCCTCCCACCTCCAACCAACCCCAGGATCACTCCTTCCACAGCTCTTCATCGTTGGCGGGTCCTTCTCACTCATTCCCTCACTCCACCTGTCCTGATTTACAGATGTGTGTTCTTAGTCTATCATAGTGTGACTTGACCCCCCCCCCCCCATAGTGTTTTTTTCCCAAAGAATATATATAGGCCCCCACCCTAAGCCTGAGCCTTACCCCATCTCCTGCCTTTCTCCTGATGCGTCTTAGTCCCTGACAGTGTCCCTGAGCCTGTCTGTCATCCCAAGCCCACTTTCCCTTTATACTTTGAAGAAAATATAAGCTGGGTGAGGGTCAGGAATGGGTGGGGGCTGAGGGAAGAGGCTAGATGATTAAATTGTTCATACTGCTTGTCACGCTTAAACACCTGGTCACATCAATACAGCCACATCAAAATGTCACTGGTTTCTCAGGAGGGAGTAACCACTTGGCCATATCCCTCTAGGGTTATATTTTGAGTTTCCTGGAGGAGCAAGGCAGGGATGTCTCCACATCTCTCTCTCCCTTCCAGGCCATCTCTCCCTATTTCCAGGGAATGCCCAGGTGTTCTTCTCACCCTTACCCCTGAATATAAATGTCCAGGTCATTCCCAATGAACACTCTGAGCCTCTGCATCCCAACAGGAGGGAGAAAGGAAAGGAGGAAGGGAGGAGGGTTCTGGGGGGGACCTTTTGAAGTTAGATCAAAGATACTCAGTGTGTCCTGCCAGCAACGCCCAGGCCCCCATGTCCATATGCGCCTGTCAGTGTGTCTGTCTGTGCACGCCCTGAAGAACTCCAGGCTCCAATCCCTGGTACATCAGGTCACATCACAACCAAAGGCTGTGGGAGTGGAGCTGTTGGATACAGCTCTGCAGGGGACGGGGCAGGGATGGGTGTGGCCAGCACCACTCACTGGCCATACCCCCTTGTCCCCACCGTCATCTTTTAGAAGTCTCAAATCCTTTCCCTAAGAGCAGTCCCTGCCTAAATCAGGGAAAAGCTGTTCTGCTGGGATTTTCACCTACCACATGACCTTGGAGATGACTAACCGGTAAATCAGTCATCAAGACTTTTTGCTCTTTCCGCTCTGTCACTTTTTCCACAGCCACACTAATTGTGGGCTCCCCAGGGAGAAGGAAAGGAGGCATGTCCTTGGTGCCCCTGCCCCTCCCCAGCCTCTTGCCTTTTGCTTTGTTATCATTAGTCCTACGTTTTGGGCTCCACTGGGTACAGAAAAAGGAGAGGGAAAGAGGGCCAGTTAAGTAGGGGCCCTGGATCTCTGTTTCCAGACACACACTGCTTCTCAAACTGTCTTGGAATGGAAAGAAATGATAAGGCGAGTCCTTTTTTTTTCTTTTTTCTTTTTTCTTTTTGGGGCAGGGGTTGTAGGAGAGGGAGAGGGAGAATCCTAAGCAGGCTCCATGCCCAGCTCAGAGCCCCAGGTGGGGCTCGGTCCTTGGACCCTGAGATCATGACATGAGCAGAAATCAAGAGTCAGAGGCTTAACTGACTCAGCTGTGCCTCAGGAGAGTCCTCTTTATCCCCTTTAAAAAAATTCCTCAGAAAATATATTTTTTAAGTGGCTTCCTTGGACATACAGACTTTGAAGGGCCTAGGAAAAAAAAGCAACATGTGTACTATTAATATATTTTTTTGTTACATCTATTAAAAAAATCTCAGGTTGCCTGGGTGGCTCAGTCGGGTAAGCATCTGCCTTTGGCTCAGGGCATGATCCCAGAATCCTGGGATCAAATCTCACGCTGGGCTTCTTGCTCAGCATGGAAGCCTGCTTCTCCCTCTGCCTGCTTTTCCCTCTGCCTACTGCTTCCCCTGTTGTTCTCTCTGTCTGACAAATAAATAAATCTAAAAAAAAAACCAAAACTCAAGTTGCAGAAAATTTAGAATATTACTTTTTCTACTGTTATACTTCATAAAACAATTTTACTTAATCTTTTACATGCATTTTTATCATTAGTATCATTGTGTTCTCTAAAGCCATTATGGGGTCATCTGACATTTTTCACAGCACATCATCTTCCTCTGTGCCTAAGTTTGTACAACAGAACTCTTTGAACCTGTAAATAGTGCTGTCGCTGGAAATTTGAGAAGGCAGGCACTGACCGAAGTTTAGGTTTCAGTCACTCAGATTTATGTCTTTCCCCTTTTTTGTGAAGTCTGAGTTCTATTCCACTGGGAAGGAGAGACTGGAGAACTCAACTGTCAATCCTTCTTTTCTGAGGGCTAATCTTGTGCATGCACGAACAAAATCCTTGTTCAATATTAGGGCATACACAGCATTATTAATATTTATAGCTGCTGGGACCAAAAACATCATCTGATAGTGGCTAATGATTTCTTTTACTATCTCAATATGAGTTGAAAATAGTTTTATTATTTTCATAAAAATAATGCAAGCTTTTGGCAAAAAAGTCAAACAGCAGAGAACAGTACAAAGAATTAAAGCACGAGTAAACTACAAGCTGAAGATACCTACTACTAACATTTTGATAAACACCCTTCCAAGGATCTCTTTAGGCATACACACAGAAACACACATAGGCATGCATACGTATATACATATCATATTATTTAAATGGGACCATTTTATACATGCTATTTTATAATGTAATGTTTACCACTCAATAGTATTTTGTAAGCATTTTTTATATATGCCCTCCTGTATACATTAGTATAATTTACCTCTTACTCTTCATCTGATGGATTTGAAGACTATTTCCGGTTTTCTTTATCATCAACAATCCTGTATCTTGCTGAATTTTCCTATTGCTTATAGCAAATTTTTTGGTCAATTCTCTTGGGGTCTCCAGATATATAACCATATCATAGTAATAGTTTGATGTTGCTATTTCCAGTTTTAATGCTTCTCATTTCTTTCTCTTGTGTAGTTATATTTGTAATGATTTATTTGGAGTCCAGCATTGGGCTTGAACTCAAAACCCTGAGGTTAAGACCTGAGCTGAGATCAAGAGTCAGATGCTCAACTGACTGAGCCCCCAGGCATCCCCAGTAGTTATATTTATAATTACACTTTTATTACCCTTGGGACCACGTTAAATTATAGTAGTGAGAATGAGCCTTCTTATTTCTGACTTTATTATATTTCTGTCTTCAGAATAAGTGTATGTATGTGTATATATAATATATATGTGTATATGTATAATATACACACATATATGGAAAAGAATATTTGTTATATTAAGGAATATAATATCATTAAGGATATATATGTGTGTGCATATATATTTATGCATCTCTCTATATATGTATAAATACCCCCCCGAATTATCGAAGATTCCTATTTTATTAGGCTATTTATTTATTTATTTATTTCTCCACATTTTTATTTGAATTCCAGTTAGTTAACAAGCAGTGTAATACTGGTTTCTGGTGCAGAATTTAGTGATTCATCATTTACATACAACCCCCACTGCCCATCACAACAAGTACCCTCCTTAATACCCATCACCCATTTCACCTGCCCCCCTGCCCACCTCCCTTCTAGTAACCATCAGTGTGTTCTCTATAGGTAAGAGTCTGTTTTTTGGTCTGTCTCTCTTTTCCCCCTCTAATTTCATTTTCTTTGTTTCTTAAATTTCACATATGAGTGAAATCATATGGTAGTTGTCTTTGTCTGACTGACTTATTTTGCTTAGCATAATACACTCTAGCTCCATCCACATCAATGCAAATGGCAAAATTTTATTCTTTTTATGGCTGAGTAATATTCCATTGTGTATATATATATCACATCTTCTTTATCCATTCATCAGTTGGTGGACATTTGGGCTCTTTCCATAATTTGGCTATTGTTGGTGCTATAAACAGGGTACCTATATCTCTTCAAGTCAGTTTTTTTAAAATATATTTTGGATAAATACTTAGTAGTATAATTGTTGGATTATAGGATATTTGGCTTTTAAAAAAATCAAGACTAGGGGTAGATGTTTGTCAAATGCCCTTTTAGCTCCTAAGAAATCATATGGTTTTTCTCCTTAGATCAATAAATTTGAATCATCAATACATTTCCTGATATTAAACCATCTTTGCTTCCTGGAATCAGCTTTACTTAGAAAATACATATTATTGTTTTGATATGCCTTTGCTTTCTGTTGGTTAATATATTACTTATGATTTTTGCATTGATATTAAGTAAAATTTGTCTTCAGTTTTTACTGTGTGTGGAGTATTGAGCAGGTTTTGATATCAATGTAATACTCTCTTTACAGAAATAACTTAGAAATTTTTCTTTCTATACTCTAGACAAATTTAAATACCATTGAAATTACCTGTCTTTGAAAGTTCATATAATTCTTCCAGAAAACCATGGTCCTGGTGCGTCTTGGTGGGGGTGCTGTTTTTTGACAACTTCCTCTTTTTTCTCTAGAAGCTAAAAACCACTCAAGATTTTTGGTTTCTTCTGAGAAATCTTTAGGCAAATTTTATTTTCCTAGAGAATTCTCTATTTCATGCAGGTTTTCAATGTATTTATTTAGGCTTGAATGGTATGTTATGTCTCTCTGAATTTTACTGAATGCTTAAGCAGGATGGCCTTGAGCTTCCCTACCAGTTTAATTAGTGGGCCACACACATTGCTCCCAGCCACCCCAAATTTCTAGTGTCCAGAGACTGTGGACCTGTCCGTTTCTTCCCTCTGCATGCTGTTGCCTGCACATGACCCCAATGCAGTCCCAACGAGCACAGCTCTGATTCCATGGTTCCTTGAAGTACCACTAACCAAAAATTGTGGATGTTGCAGTTTATAGAAAGTTTTTTTAAAAAGATTTTTAAAAAAATTCATTTTGAGAGAGAGAGAGAGAGAAAGAGAGAGAGCGTGCATGAGAGAACATGAGCAGAGGGGAGGGGTGGAGGGAGAGGGAGCAGCAGATTCCCTGCTGAACCATCCTAGGACCCTAGGATGGTGACCTGAATGGAAGGCAGACACTTAACCAACTGAAACACCCAGGCACCGTAGAGAGGAGATGAGTGACCTTGATCTAAACACTGCAAACAACTTAAAATTGTACATTAAACTCCTCTGTTCGGGGTGCCTGAGTGGCTCAGTGGGTTAAAGCTTCTGCCTTCAGCTCAGGTCATGTTCCCAGGGTCCTGGCATTGAGCCCCGCATCAGGCATTCTGCTCGGTGAGGAGCCTGCTTCCTCCTCTCACTCTGCCTGCCTCTCTGCCTACTTCTGATCTCTGTCTGTCAAATAAATACATAAAATCTTAAAAAAAAACAAAACAAAAACTCCTCTGTTCTTTCCTTCACATCATCTTTTGGCCTACCTCTTGTTGTTTTGCTCTTTTCTCTTTCCAGCCTAGTATCATCTTCCCTGCCCCTCAAAATTTTCTTACTTATTATAGAGGGTTTTCTAGTTCTTTTAGTCTCTCTCTTCCAGTTTTTATGGTAGGGCTTAGCTTTTCGCAGTTAAATACAACAGAACCCAGCAATAATGGTGCCCTGGGATGAAAAATTTCAGATATAACACAATTAACAATTTTCCTCCCTCTATGGAGCTGGATTTTAAATTCCAGTTACCTGGGGTGGGAGAGTGTGATGGGGACCTGGCAGGGGGAAGGGGGAAGTGCTTCCTCTGTGACCATGTTGGATGTCCTCCGTTCAATGTGCACTAGATGGTCAGGTACAGAGTCTGGGTCTTCCTGCACTCTTCCCAGCCGGGTTACCCCCACCCTACACAGGGTTTTGACTGGACGGTGTTTCTCCCTGCCTGTCTCAGTCAAGAAAAACCAAACAGTTCTAAGGAGTACCTCTACATTCCCACATGCATGCACATTATACAGTAACTGGAAACCCTTCTGAAAAGTATTGCTTTTCATTAACCTTGCAATAATGCAACTTTAGCATTTCATGCAATTGGATTTTCTGGATTCCATTTTTTTTTTCATTATGGTGGGGTTTATTGTAAACATCAATACGTTTTGCTGAACAAGAGGAAGTCTGCAGCCAGCTTTGAATAGCATTTCTCCCCCCTCCTTCATATACTAGAAATAGAGGTCATCAGTGGCATCTGGGCAAGTTCAATGTTCTCCTCCTTAATGTTTTCTCTACAGTTTGTACCTGAATGTATTATATTTGAGTATTTTACTTTATTTTCCTTCTGCTAACCTAGGAGCCCCTAGGAAGAGCTTTCTTTTCTTCAGTTTTTCAATCCCAGTACCAGGTCCTGGGTCTGGTTCACAGTAGGAGCTCAAGAGGTGTGGTGGAAGAATGGATAAGAGGCCAGGAGATGAATCAGTCTGCGGCTGTGAGAGGAGCTTGGTGGTGCAGATCTGGAAAGGCAATGAGTTGGGTGGAGCCTGGATGCTACTCCTGGTTTGGCCCCTGTGGGGTAAGACACTTAGCTTCTTTGAGCCTTTATTCCTTTTCTATAAAATGAAAATAAAAATACCTATTTCTATAAAATAAAATCTATAGAAATAAAATTTCTATAAAATGAAAATAAAAATTTTCATTTCTAAAAAATGAAAATAAAAATAAAATACGAGTATCTATCTTGTGGGGTTGTTGAGATTACCAAAGAATGTAATGGACATGAAAGGCACTTTGGAGAGTATACCTAGCTGCACAAGTGCCATGACTCAATAGTTTAATGCATGGGAGATGGGTGTGCCTCCAATGGGTATACAACTATGCTAATAGGCTTCTGACTTCTGTCCAAGCTTTACAGCAGAATAGTGATTCTGAAAAACTCATCTTATGAATTCCTAGAATAATTGATAAAGCACAGCCAACATCTCTTAAAATGCAGAGCTGAGCTTGCAGGAAGTTAAGAGAATCTCTTAGGGGAACCAAGGAAGTGCAATGGGGCTGCTGATCACAGTAACCTGGTTTTAACCCCTCTGGGGGGAGGGGGTGGCAGGAGACAAGACCTCAGGCTCCGGTTAACTTGGGAATTGGAACTGAAACCCCTGCATAAAGCAAGGACCCTTGTGACTGAATGTGCCAAAAAAAATTTTGTCCACAAGCAATAAGAAGAAAAAATAATAACATGTTATCTATTTTGTCCTGGGTTTGGGTGGAGGAAAAGAGAAATTTCTTTTAAGCCTTTATTTCTGAAGGTATGGTGTTGTTTGCATTTGAGTTCCTGGTTCACATTACCTGTGTGCTCTGGGACACTATAGTGTTTATAATATTCAATGTGTATAATATAAAAATGTGTACATTATAAAAATTGTGCATTTTTATTGTGCTAATGTGCAAAATAAAGTAGACTTGGTTGCTAGTGCCCTGGGCTCCAGGCAAAGGCAATTTAAGTCCTAACATAGGCCTGCGGGGCTCCCACAGATAAAATCCTGCTGGCGTAAATGCTCTATTTAAAGTTGTAGGTACACAAACCATCTTCAGCTGAGATATTTCAAGTGAGTAAAGCAGGATGGATAGAAATATATTATCGTATGATCCCATTCTTAAAAGAACACCCGCTCTTGTCTCTCATCCCGTATGTACTCACATACAGCCCCTCCCTGTAGGTGTGGATATGATTCATTGAGCATAAACAAAGTATAGGCAACATATCAGTTGTCAGCAAGGGTGATCTAGAGTGGGTATATGACAGGAAGGGGGGCAAGAGACAAGCAAAGATGGAAAAGAGGTCTACGTAATCCTGGTTCCTGCCTTCCTCTTCCCACCCATGCCATAAAACCCTCTGCAGGGTTTTGACGGATGAGCGTGTCCCCCTGCTCCTGGAAAAATGAAACAAGTCCAAGGAGCACCCCTACCCCTTGCCTATGGAGCAAATGGGCATGAAGAATATGTAGAGTCAGCAATGCCAGTGAACAAATAAGTAATGGCTATTGGACATGAAGTTAAACACTAGTGTGGATGCCATAATTAACAGTACCCATTTAGGGACTGCTTGCTTTGTGGCTGGCACTTTGTAAATCCTTTGCATGTGTAGTTCCTTCAGCCTTCATAACATAGGGATCATCCTTGGTCCCATTTCAACCAAGAGAAAAGGGAAGGGCAGAGAGTCCAGAGCACGTGTCTAAGGTCACAGGGCCACCTCCCTGGCTGGAGGTGTCAGGATTCAGGCCCTACAGCTCACTGCCCTGTGCAGGAGCTTGGTCATTGGGCTAATACGGATGTGCATGGAGGGCTGTATGCAATAGTGAAGATTCTCTTCCCCAAGATTTTATTTATTTATTTGACAGAGAGAGACACAATGAGAGAGGGAACACAAGCAGTGGGAGAGGGGGAGGGGGAAGCATGCTCCCCGCAGAATAGGGAGCCCAATGTGGGGCTCGATTCCAGGACCCTGAGATCATGACCCGAGCCAAAGGCAGACACTCAATGGCTGAGCTAACCAGGTGCCCCGACAGTGAAGATTTTTGTGTTGAGGGTGGTAACATGGGTACATTTTGAATTATTATTGTTGTAATTTAATTTTTCTTAAACTTTCTACCTTTAAAAATAAAGAAGAAATGGAAAAAAGGGCATCTGTCATCTTTCACAGCCCTCTCCCCTACTCCCAGCACCTAACACAGTGACTGGGAGGTACTATGTAAGAGTAGTCACTGCATACTTACATCATGGAATCTGTCCATACAAAAGGTGATTTAGGGGGCTCCCTGCCAAAGTGTAGGGGTAGCAGAAGTGTTTATTGAATGGAATCAAATTGAATCATGGAGTGGTTTCCCATTGATTGCAAATCAAATCAACAGCTGTGAAGGGCAAACTAAGCCAATAAGTTTACAAATTTAGGGAGGAGAAGAGTGTGATTGTTGTAGCCTTCATGTTTCCACACCTCAGGCTGCTTTGAATGATTAAAGTGATGAGTGATTTTAGTGCTAGTTTACATTTATGATATGGCTTCTTCCTTCTGAGTGTCTTCAAGCCTTAAAGTACATCTTGCTGGGTCTCACTGCTAGGGAGCAAGGTTGATTATTTTCTAAGAGGGAAAGTGGCCAAATAGGGGAGTGAGTGGTTTAGAACTCAGATGTAGAACTCAGAAGAGGGCAAAGGGACCATAGGGATTTGGGGAAGTAGCAGTCTATGGCCAAGAAAGGTGGAAATGAATGAGGCCTTCAAGTCATACCGCCATCCAGGCAGTGTGGGACCCAGGTCTGCAGGTTTGCAATCTTTCTTCTGCATCTTGGAATTTCAAAATTGTCAGTTTATTAATTTAGTTGCCCTGTTATAGAACATTAATGGTCAGTGAATTCTCTCCTACATGGAGAGCTGAAATGTTTTCAGAAATTTGCGTGATGACCATGGAGTCAGGGGAAGTAGCTAATGGTGTTGAGACTGGGAGTGAGGAAGCTGGGGAGGTCCTAGGCTCCCACCTCTGCTTTGGGTGGGTCCTCCAGGCAGCTCTGAAACCCCTGCCCCCAAGGCCATGGGACAGGGCAGGCCACAACCCACACGTTCTTGTCTTCTAAAGGGCTCCCAGCTTTTCCTAGTACCTGCTTTTCTTAGACAGGGCCCAACATGGTTAACTCTCTCTATACCCTTTTTCCGATGACTCACTTTTGACACCTTTTTTGGGGACTTACCTGGAAGTTTGACAATAACTGCTGATGTTTGCTGTGCCAGGTGCTGTGCTCACATTTTGCAAGTGCTATTTATCTCCTTTTCATAGATAAAATAATAGAGGCTCCGAGAGGGTGCGTGTGGGAGGCAGTAGAGTGTGGTGCTCAGGAGTCTGGAATTTGGAGTCAGATGGGGGTTCACTTTAGGCAAACTATGTAGCCTTTTACTGTCTTGGTTCCCTGAGTTATTAAATGGGGATAATAATATCTCATTTGCATGACAGATATAAGGATAAATAGATCATGTGTATCAAAGTGCTTCGCAGACTACCTAACCCCTACGAAATCCCTAATAAATGAGAGACACTATTAGTACTGAATAGTATGTGCTCAAAGTCACATGCCAGCAAGATGATAAAAACAGAATTGGAACCCAGGTCCACTTCAAGCTAAAGCCCACTGTGCTGAACTGCTGAACTGCTGCAGATTCTCCAACAAAGGCTAGTCACCCCCTCAGAAGCAGGAGTGGCCCCTTGAGCAGAGCTGTCTGCTCAGCTTGGGAGCTTTTTTTGCTTTTTGCTTTTTTTTTTTTGCTTTTGCTCAAACCCTGAAGTCTGGTCTCCAAAGAGAGGGGTATGCACACCAGGGAGCCCCAAGCAACCTGCTGGGGGTTGTGTGAAAACATTAGAATTTCTATATATGTTTATTTTGTTTTGTTCATCTGATTTACATTTCCATTCTTACGAGTTTTATGAAGGTCATATTATGTTAGGACAACAGAGCGTGCCCATAATTTACAAATAAATGATAAGGTATCTTGGGAGTGCATTCCAAAATATTTTTACAGGTTGGGATGTACAATTAAAACCCTTTGGAGGCTCCTTGTTGAGACAATGGTGCAAGCAAGGTTATAACCATAAAGTAGGTCAAGTCTATGGCAATTTTCAAAGGGTGAGCAATTAGGAAGTCTGTGTATACTGGGACCTCAGATGGAGAATTGGTAACATTTTATCCAAGAACTACTTAGGCAAAGTGAAGGTGGGTTCTGAATCACAGTGAAGAGCCCAGGACATCTAGGTGACTCTGGCTTGGAAGGTGCATGCCAGGGTGAGAGCTGCTCAGGAGTAACCCTGGAAGGGGACTTCTGCGGTATGGCCCTCCCAATACAAATGCTAACCAATAGCACATTCATAATCTCACTCTACGAACATTTGTGATTTGATTTTCACCATCTTGCTTGGAGTTAACCAACCAGTTGGAGCTATTCTGTGACAAAACCATAAAATATCAGCAGGAAAGAGCTTTGAACACCTTTCTAGTTCAGTGGTTTCCGACCTCACTAGTTCCATGAAAAAAAGGAAGGTTTCCATGGCCAAATGCTTGTTGGAATTGCTAGCAAGACAAAGGTAGACTGGTTTACCCACTGCGGGGCTTCTCAGATACATTGTTCTGGAAAAGTGCTCTGTGACTCCAAGAGCAGAATCTAGCCTGATTTTCCCATTATTTTCCAACTGTCTCAATCAGAGAGCACCCACCTACGCTCCCCCCAATCTTTTTTTTTTCTTTTTTGTATAGAGCATCTCTGTAGGACATGCTGGGGAAAAATGAATGAGGACATTTAGGTTTAGAGAAAGAAATTGATTTGTTAAAGGTCATGACTTGAGTAAGGCAGATACTTCTGTGCCAGGTACTGCAGTATAAACCCGAGTAAGGCAGAGTCCTTTTCTGTTGAGGGCTCCCACTCTTGTTGGGGAGACAGTTGTAATATGATGTGATTTTAGAGAAACACTCAGTGTGCTGTGCTTCTCAGAGGAGGCAACAGTGAGCTCTCCAGGTTTAGAGCTCTGTCTAGGATATCAGACAATTCCAGGACTTTAAAAAAAGAGTATCTTGTTCAGCTTGTATAAGGATTCCACGAAGTACTTGTGTCTGTTATTCCAATCATTCTACATCCACAAATTTAAGGATATAATGGGGAAAAGGCTTTAAGGGAGAAGCAGTGGTGTACTGGAGATGGCTAGTGAGTTTGTGCAAACTAACTGTGCACCTGTGTCCCCAGTCCCTCCTTCTGCGGCTTTCTGTGGGAGCTAAAAATCAGCCATGCCAAAGTATTTACGCCACGGAAAACACTAGAAATCAAGGCCCCCCCCCCCCAACTCAGTTGTTAAACGTTTGCCCCCATGCCACTGAACAAAGATGTTCACTATTTATAATAGTTACAAACTGGGTAGTAAACTAAGTATCTAGCAAGAGGACACATTAAACGATGTTCTTTTGTTTTATCTGAGGATGCTTTTCTAGTCCTTCAAGTCAGGAGTGTTTTGAAGTTTTCCTCATAGAGGTTTTTCTTTTTCCTGGGAATCCTTCTTCTTATACCCTAACAATTTTTTTTGTAAAAGATTGTATTTATTTATCAGATAGAGATCACAAGTAGGCAGAGAGGCAGGAGGGGGGGCGCAGGCTCTCCGCTGAGCAGAGAGCCCAATTCAGGACTTGATTTCAGGACACTGAGATCATGACTGGAGCCGAAGGAAGAGGCTTTAACCCACTGAGCCACGCAGGTGCCCCAACACCCTAACAATTTTTATTGTTACAAACTTTATTGTATCTCTGGCTGTTCTTGGTGATAATCATATTCTGCAAACAACTTCCTGGTTTTGCAGCTCTAGCTAATTAAACTGCTTTTCCTTATATTGGCCCAATATTTTTTCCCTATAATTTATGACTTCACCACAGTTTTTAGTTTAGCTCAATTAGAATAACATATGAGAACTACAATTCCCTTTCTCAGCTTGCCAATAGGAGTTTAAGCCCATCTTTTTCATTTTTTAAAAGATTTTATTTATTTATTTGAGAGAGAGAGAGAGCATGAACAAGGAGAGGGGCAGAGGAACAAGCAGACTCCCTGCTGAGTGCAGAGACTTGTGTGAAACTCAGATGTTCCAGACCCATCCTAATTGGCCTCTGTGTACCTGTTCAGCTCTTCTACCTCTATCTCCTACCCTTACTTTGCACCCTGACAATGTGGAATCACATAATTCCCCATATATCCCCTCCCTTTTCATGCCTCTGTGCTTCTGCTTATGCCTCTTCCTGTAGCCCTTGCCTCTTCATCTTTTTGATAAACTTTGAGTTCTCTCAGTTGAACAGACACCTCCTCTAAGAAGCCTTCCCTGATTTCCCATCATATATCTACTCTCATAGCATACTCTTCCCTTGACCTGTTTTGACTGGCACTTATTACATTGTGAGGTAATCTGTACTACATGTCTTTCCCTCCTTAATGCTAGTTTCTCTCCATTCTTTTTTTTTTTGAAGGTTTTATTTATTTATTTGACAGACATAGATCACACAAGTAGGCAGAGAGGCAGGCAGAGCGGGGAGGGGAGAAGCAGGCTCCCTGCCGAGCAGAGAGCCCGATGCGGGACTCGATCCCAGGACCCTGGGATCATGACCTGAGCCGAAGGCAGCGGCTTAACCCACTGAGCCACCCAGGCGTCCCTCTCCATTCTTTTATTACTAGCATCTAGTACAGTTCTGGTACATGGTGTGTACTCAAATTTATCGCCTTTTCCATCTAGCAATCCTTCAAATATTTGGAGATCCCTATCATGCCTCTCCTTCAGCTCCCTCTCCTCAGGTCTCTCTCTCTCTCTTTTTAAAGATTTTATTTATTTATTTGACAGAGAGAGAGGGAACACTAGCAGGGGGAGTGGGAGAGGGAGAAGCAGGCTTCCCACTGAGCAGGGAGCCTAATGAGGGTCTCAACCCCAGGACTCTGAGATCATGACCTGAGCCGACTACGGCACACAGGCACTCCTGTTCTCAGCTCTTTTAACAATTTCCCTTATGATATACATTCTGGATAATCTCCTATTGCTTGAAAAAAAATTTAACCAGAGAGACATTTCATAGTTTTCCACAACCTTTGCATCACTAGCAGACAATACACCTTAATTACAAAACCCAGGGGTCCCAGTGGAGAGCCATATAACCCAGAAGCTTTTTGTTACTCATTTCTCAACAATTAAATTTTCCACAAATAGCCTTGTACAAGGTCAGCTCTACACAATGTCATTTCTGAGTAATTAGTAACCTGCATCTTTTCTTGTATCATTATTAAGGAAAGCATAACAGGTATACACTTCCCATAAGTATTGAATTGTTTGTGGCATTGGGAAAGTAACTCATAAAACATTGGTTAAGGGAAGACATAAAATGGGGTGAGTGTTAATGATCTCCTGGCAACAATAAAGCAAAATATATGATTTGAGTGTTGGCACAAATTCAGGCAAAATTCTTGGCAGGAAATCTGAAGAGACCTCCCAAATCAAGTTGCATTAGGGTTAAGTGTTTAAATTTTATGTCTAGATATTTCTAACCATTATTGAGAGTGGTATTGAATTCTCCTTCTACTATTGTGAGTTGTTGGTTTCTTCAATTCTGTCAATTTTTCCATCATGTATTTTAGCACTTTGTTTTTAAGTGAATATATCTTTATTTTTAGTGAGTATATCTTCTTGATGAATTGATCTCTTTATCATTATAAAATTTCCTTTTTTGGTTATGATAATGTTTTTTCTTAAAGTCTATTTTTGTCTGGTGTTAGTATATCCACTCCAGCTTTTTCTATGATTACTGTTTGCAAGGTATATCCTTTTAACTTTTTTTTTTTTTCCCCCTTACCTTCAACTTATTTGTGTTGAAGGGGAGGAAGAAATTTTCCTCTGTCTAAGATTCTTCTAGCTGGACTAAGAACTAAATTTACTTTTCAAGATTTTTCTCTTTAAGTTTAGTGTTTTATAGCTTAACTACAATGCATTTAGTCTGATTTTCCTCCTGTTCGTTCTGCTTAAAATTTACTGGTCAACCTGGAACCACTTTAAACTTAATGTTTGACTTAGGGTTTTTCTATTCTCACAGGTAGTGTAGATTCCAGTTCTGAATCCATGGGAGTAAAGTCTTGTGATTAAGAATTCTCTAGGGCGAACCCCCCCACCTCCGCCTTTTTCATGTTCTACTCAGAGTCAGGATCAAAACATTGAAGATCTCCACTGTTTGCCAATGCTATGGGGAAGTTTTCTTTGTTTTTGTTTTTGTTTTAAAGATCTAGTTCATACCATTGAGGATGTTGTTGTTTTTTTTGGAGGTCCTGGTTTTCAGTGAGACCTCTAATTCAGCCTTCCACCTCATTCAAGTTCCATGCTTTATTTCCTATACTCCTGTACTCAAGAGGCCCATTAAAATCAGTCCCTAGCCACCAGGGATGGACAGATGCCTCCAGAGAGAATGCCAGTTTTTAGTACTTGCATATCTCTCTGGATTTATGGTTTCTCATTGTTTCTAACTTCTGAGAATTTCTTTTACTTTTCTGCCAGCTTGGCCATGTAAGTGAAAGAGATTTAAAAATGTTTTACTAGCATTTTAAGTGTCCTGTGCCGGGAGTCTTTTTCCTTAACAACTACATCAGTCATATTGCAGAAAATGAAAGTCAGTCTATTCATTCAGCAGAATAGTCTGGCTATTACATGTGGATATGATCTTGATATCACTCCAGTGCAGTAGCCGTGTGAGACTCACCATCTATTGAAGGGGCACAATATATACACATAATAAATTGATGTAGAGGGTATGATGGTTCTCTACAAAGAGTAAGGGGGGAAACCAGGGCAGAAGTGGAGGGTCCAGGAAAATCTGACAAAAGCTGACTTGAGCTGGGTTTTGAAAGGAAAGGGTAGAGAGACAAATGAATGGAGCTGGGTCAGTAAAGGCACAGAGGTGTGAAATAGCATCTTTCCAATCCCAAAGTCAGAGCTCCTTGGCCATTCCAGTCTCTGGAACAGGTCTCAGGCCTGGTTTTGGGGTGTTAAGGAGCTCCAGGCCAGGATGTGTCAGCAAGCAGTAACCTCATGCTTGGCCTTGTTGACTTTGTGCCTTGATTTCCATAATTATTCTGATGCACAAGGCCAGTTTCCTCCTGTATTTGTTTTTAATTATTATTTTATTTTAAAAATTTAGATATAATTGATATATAACATTGTATAAATTTAAGGTGTATAAGGTGTTGATTTGATTATATTGCAACATGATTATTATTGTAGCATTAGCTAACACCTCTAATATGTCATGTGAATTTTTGTGTATGTGTGTGTGGTAAGAAAAATTGCGATCTGGTCTCTTAGCAACTTTGAAGTTTATTATACAGTATTGTTGACTATAATCCCTATGCTGTGCATTAGATAATTCTTGACTTATTTATCTGGTAGTTCTCAGGCTGTGTCCTTAGCAACCTCTCCCCAGTTTCTCTACCCCCCACGCCCTACCATTCTACTCTCTATCTTTACAAGTTCAGCTTTTTTTAGATTCCACATGTAAGTGATATCAGGCAGTATTTGCAGTATTTGTCTTTCTCTGTCTCATGTACCTTACTTAGCATAATACCCTTAAAGTCCATCCATGTTATCCCAAATGGCAGGATTGCCTTTCTCATGGCTGAATGATATTCCGTTGTATATGGATATACACCACATCTTCCTTATCCATTCATCCACTGATGGACACTTGGACTGTTTTTATATCCTGCCTATTGTGAATATTGGTGCAATAAAAATGGGAGTGCTTTTATATTTTTGACATATCTTTGAAATGTTTTCATTTCATTTGGATATATAGCCAGAGGTGAGATGGATGAATCATATGGTAGTTCTATTTTTAATTTTTTGAGGAAACTCCCTACTGTTTTCTGTAGTGATTGAACTATTTTACATTTCCACCAATAGTGCACAAGGGTTCCCTTTTATCCACATTCTTGCCAACACTTGTTATGTCTTGTCTTCTTGATGATAACCATCCTAACTGGTGTAAGGGGATGTGTCATTGTTCTTTTGATTTGCATGTTGCTAGTGATTAGTAATGCTGAACATCTTTTCATGTACCTGTTGGCCATTTGGATGTCTTCTTTGGAAAAATGTCTATGTAGTTCCTCTTCCAAATTAAAAAAAATTTTTTTTAAGATTGTATTTATTTATTTCAGAGAGATAGAGTGAGAGAGAGCATGAGAGGGGAGAAAGTCAGAGGGAGAAGCAGACTCCCTGTGGAGCTGGGAGCCCAATGTGGGACTTGATCCCGGGACTCCGGGATCATGACCTGAGCTGAAGGCATTTGCTTAACCAACTGAGCCACCCACGCGACCCTCTTCCCATTTTTTAATCACATTGAGTTTTTCTGGTTGCTGTTGTTCTGAGTTGTATTAGTTTTTTTTTTTCATATATATATATTTTAGATATCAACTCCTTATCTGATATATGATTTGCAAAAACTTCCACCCATTCTGTAGGTTGTCTTTCAGTTTGTTGATTGTTTCTTTTGTTGTACAGAAGCTTCTTAGTTTAGTATAGTCCTATTTTTGATTTTTGCTTTCGCTACTGTGCTTTAGGTGTTATACTAAAAAAAAATCATTACCAAGACCAATATCAAGGAGCTTCTTCCCTATGTTTTCTCCCCAGACTTCTGTGGTCAGATCTTATGTTTAAGTCTTTAAACAATTTCAGATTAATTTTTGTGAGTCATGTAAGATAGGGGTCCTATTTCATTTTTCTGCATTTGCTTTTCCAGCTTTTTCAACAACATTTGTTGAAGAGACTATTCTTTCCCTGTTAAGTGTTTTTTGGCTTTTTGTAAAATGTTAGTTGGCCATACATGCAGTGTTTCTCCTGTATTTCTTGTTTCCCATACCTGCTTCTGTCTGGAGCTTATCTGACCTTCTGGGATTTAAATCCTGCCAAGTTCCTGCTGGTTCCCTTGGGTAAGGTACTTCATGTGACTATAACCTAGCTCCCTCTTTTCACTCTCTGCCAGGCATAGTTCCATATAGACTTTGTAATCATCTCTCATTTTATTTTCTCAAACACTCTATGAAGGAGATTGTGTTTGGATTTGAGTGGACAGAAACAAAGTGCCAAGATGAGCTTCCCTCCAGAACTCTGTCAGGGAGCACTCATGTTCCTGGCACACCCCATTCATGTTTGCTTTTGGGGGACCATGGGAGAGCAATGATCATGCTCAAGAAGGGGAGTGACGTGGAGCCACCTGCTCCCTGCTCCTCACATTGAAGGTCTTTCGAAGGCTGTCAGAAGAAAGGAAGCTGTAGCTCTAGTTTATCTGGCATTATAGAGAAGCAAAAATAAAATCTACCTCCTGCTGGCTCCCAGATATATGTCTTTAGTCTAGAATTGTCTTCTGAACTAAAGATCGGTACATTTAACTGCTTACTTGGTGTCTGTACTTTGAATTTTCCGAGGAAGCTCAAAACCATTATGTGTGTAAAGATGAATTCATCTTCTTACCTAAATTTGGCTTCTCCTTCTGGATTCCAGTGTTGGTGAGTGCTACCTTGATTCAGTCAGATGCCCAAGCCAGGGATCAGAGCAACATCCTTGCCTTTTTCTCCCTACAAATCCTGCAATAGTCCATCTCTGCTCATTTATTTCTGCTCCATTAGCCACTTCCCCAGCCCATTTCCCCATGATCATTCATCCAACTGGTGCCCCTGCCTCCTTTCTCCTGCTCTCTTCTCATCTCTTTTCTAAAACTAGCTAGAGTCACCACTTTAAAATCTTAGTACTCAAAGTGTGGTCCATGGACCAGCACCAATGACATCACCTGGGAGTTTATTAGAAATGCGTGATCTTAGAATCCTAAAATCCTAGGCCCCACCTCAGATCTACTGTATCAGAATCTGCATTTAACAAAACCCTGAGGTAATACCTAAGTACATTAAGATTTGAGAAGCATAGCTCTAAAATGACTATCTAATGATGTGTCTGCCTTTTAAAAGCCCTTAAATGCTCCGTACTGCCCTCAGGAAAATCCCCCCTCCTTAAATGACCCCATAATGCCCTTTAAGAGCTGGTCCCTGTGTACGTACACAGATTTGTCTCTCTCTCACTGCTTGTGACCTCTGAGCAACAGTCATTGAACTGCTCTCAGTTCTCTGGTAGACTGAAATCCATGTTTTTCCTCTGTATTTGCAAGTGATTTTTCTCTGTCTGGAATATTCTTTCTTTGAAACATTTCTTTCTCAAGGAAGCTGTTGTGACCTTCCATATCTAATTTGGTTTCCCTTTTATGTGGTTCCATGGTACTCTGGATTTCCCTTCTCTTGCTAATTAATTTTTTTTCTTTTTCAAATAACATTTATACAGCACCTGTCTGCATTGTGCTGAGATGCAAACCACTGAGAATATCTTGGATTGTAGATGCTTGTTTTTTGCATGTCTTCCCCTCTAGACCCAAGGCTTGGTGTAGATGGAAACCATGTTTATCCACTTGTGAATACTTAGACCTAGCACAGCAACTGGCATGAAAGGATACTCCATAAGAGCTTATTAAATGAATGGGGAGCTCCAACTATACTGATGACGAGTATGGGATATAAAAGACCTATTCTGTGAGTTAAGAAGCTAATTTTGGCTTTCAAGCAGTCCTGTGTGTGTCCAAGCTTTTCAGATTTGTGCATGACAGACTTTTATTTCCTTTGATTTGAGTGTGTTTTCTCAGTTTTTGGGAAACTGGTAAATGGAGGCAATGGGAACTATTATCTTATTTTAAAGATGCAGAAACTGAGGGTCAGGGAAGTTAAATAACTTGCAAAAGGTTTTACTGGCTGTAAGAGTTAGACCTGGGATTCCCTCCCAGGAGGGGCTGACTCCAAAGCTGAGAACTATTCCCAGAGTCAGTACTAGGGTAAAGGTCAGGTTGGCTGTTTCTGTCCTGAATGAATGAATGAATGAATGACTCAGTGAATCCATCATTTTGATAGTTATTTTACTAGATCAGGTACTTTACATTCAAAGGTCAACCATCTCTAACATCTGGTCTTTTCCATTGACAGCAGACTTTCCTTTGGCCCCTGCCATGTGGGATCTGAAGTCTCTTTTTCTCTCCATAGAATGCCAGATCTACAGGAGACCTCTATAGAGTCCAGTTGATTCCATTCTCTCTTGTCACCAAGGCTCAGAGACACAGAGTAATTTACCCAAAGTCACACAGCAAATGAGTGACAGAGCTGGTGTTCAAACCTGGACCTTTGAGTAGTTAATTCAGAGCTCTACCCCCTGGACTTTGCTACTTAGTATGCAGTAGGTATGGGACAAATGCTTGTGTCACAGTGCTTGATAGTCTTGTGGTTGCTGCTCAGTGCTGGCAGCTCCTGCAGTGGATATAATGACTCAAGCCTCAGTCACAGGCAAGTCCCCTATGAGTTTTAGTAAGCAAAAGAGACGTTCATGTCTTGAGCTGTAATTATCCATTCAAATTCCTACAATTAATGTCAAAGATAATAACTTGATAGTTATTATTAAATATAAATGTGGATAGTCCTGGGATGCCCCAGTGTAGCTGTCTATTAATTTTGAGTGGAGACATCAGCTGGCTGAGGTCTTGCCTCATGATGGTGCGCGCACATGCGTGTGTGCGCGCGTGCATGTGTGTGTGTGTGTGTGTGAATGCATGTATTTGAATGTAGCACTTAGAAAGCCAGAGCAATGTATTTTGGAATTTTCTATCCCCTGTTTTCTTTGAGGGGTGTGAGGAGCAAGGAGACATGTCCTCAGGCTAGGAGAGGTCTGCCTGGTGGCAGTGAGGAGTAGAGAGAACGCAGGTGCTCGTGTCAGATGGACTGGGTTCATATTCCCACCCTGACCTTTGGCAAATTTCTCAACTTTTTGAAATTGTAAAGTGGATCTTAGAATGCCTGTCTCACAGCGTTACGTAAGGTGATGTGTAGGAAGTTCTGTACATAGTGTCTGGCAGGTTCTAAGTGACGCAGGAATGGTTAATGAACTGTTGAGGAGGAATTGGTTAGGTTACCCAGTAGGTAGGGGCTTGTGGAGGGACTTCTTCCCAAAGGCCAGCTTTGGAGGCAGTCATGGGCTGCCAGCCACGTTTCCAGGGGCCAGCCCACTGCAGCTTGTCCTGTTGCTCCTGGGATGGGCTTTGTCCAGACAGTCCAGATAGTACCCGAAGGCCTTTGGGTCTGTGGCACACTCAGAAGCCTTCTTGTCTCTGAGAAGGGGTCTGGCAGGACCCACTTCTGAGGACAAGGACTCTGGGCAGGTGGGCCAACACAGAGACTTAGGACCCTTACCAAAGAGTAAAACAGAGATAAAGCTACCAGAATTTGGGCCCAGGTCTCAGCAGGGCAGAGCCATGCAAGCAGAACTTGGACCAAGATCAGAGGCAAGTGCTGGATGGTGAGTCCAAGCAGGATGGGTCCTCAAAAACTCCTCCAGATTAGACACTGAGCTCCTTAAGGGAGGTGTATTGTATGTCAAAAAGCAGATGCTGGGCCAGACTACCTTCATTCAAATCCTGGTTCTGCCATCTGCCAGCTTTGAGATTTTAGGCAAGCTACTCCACCTCTCTCTGCTTCAATTTCTTCTGTGAAATGGGAGTGAGAATCATATCACTGATCTTGCAGACTCTTTGGAGTCTCTTATTTGGAAATAAGTTCATTTATGTAAAGCACTCAAATCTGTGCTTGGCATATGGCGGTGTTCAGTAAATATTTAGAAGGTCTTCTGTGTGCCAGGCACTGTTCTAGGCTCCAGGAATATGGCAGAAGACCAAATAAAGTTCCTTCTCTTGTGGAGCTGATGTTCTCCCAGTGGCAGTGGTGGTGGTGCTAGGAGGGGTCAGACAGACAATAAGAAAATATACAAATGAATTTATACTGTTAAGGGATAATCTGTAGGGCAGGTAGGCAGGGCAAGAGAGTTGAAGAGGGGAGATATTTAAATAAAGTGGTCAGTGAAAGCCCCTCTGGCTGGAAGACTTGAAAAGAAGCATGGATAATTGAGAGAGTCGTGTGCACATTAGTTTTGTAGGCTAAAGAAAGAGTAACTGGGGAAGCCCTGAGGTGGGAGCATGCTTGGGCATTGAAGGAACAGTAGGAAGGCTAGTGTGGGGCAGGAGTGGAAGGAGCCAGCAGGATAGTGGGAAATGAGGCTGGAGAAGGGGTTGGAACGCATCACATAGATATTCACGGTGAACCACAGTGAGGACATTGGACTTGTTATAAGGGAGATGGCATGCCACGGTGGGTGGCAGGCAGTTAAGCTGAGCTGTGCAGGTTCATGTGGGGTGTACTGATAAACGACCTCTCTGGGGGGCCGAGTGGACAGGAGACTGGTGACTGGGGGAGCAGTGGAGCAAAGTTCAAGGCTACTGCCATAGAACAGGCAGAGAGAGTGGTGACTTGGATGAGAGAAAAGCAGTTGTGGGTGAACAGTAATCATTTTCTGCATGTAATTTGAAGGTAGAGTGGATGTGGAGAGAGAGCGGAGTCAAGAATGACCCCAACACCGGTGGTCTGAGCAGTTGGAAGATGGAGTTATCAAATCCCTCTGGATTTGAAGAAGGTGGAGCAGCAGGGAGGAGAAGGTGCTGAGGGGAAAGCATCCCTTCTGCTTTTGATGTGTTACATTTGAGCTGCCTCTGAGACATCTAATTGAGGTTTGCCAGGAAGCTTATTCAGGGCAGAGACTGGAACTGGAGGCGTGGAACGGGGACATTGTCAGCGGTATGTGGGCAAGTTCACCTGGGAAGTGAGAAGAGAGAGCGAAGAGATTTCCAGGGACTCAGCCCTGGGGTACCCCAAAGTGAGAGGTCAGAAAGATAAAGACAATCCTCAAAGGAGGCTGGGAAGGAGTGGACAGTGAGGTGGGGGGGGAACCAGGGGTGAGGGGTCTGGAAGCCAGTGGAGAGCATGTTTCCAGAGGGGAGTAGAGATCAAACGGGTCACAGGATGCTGGAGGCCCAGTGGAGTGAGAACAGGTTGACTGTTGATGTGGGGTTGGAGTCATTGTTGAACTTGGTAAGAGCAGCATCAGTGGAGCAGTGGGGATGAAAGTCCAGTCAGGGCAGGCTAAAGGGAGGATGGGAGGAGAGGAGTGGAGGCAATAATTATAGATTCATTTTTCAAGGAGTTTTATTATGAAAGGGAGCAGATAATTAGAATTCCAGTATCTGGAATGGTGTGCAGTTGAGCAAGAGGACTTTTTTTTTTTTAATGATAGAGCAAATAACAAATTTGTGTGCTGCTGAGAATGATCCCGTAAAGAGGGGATGCTGATAATGCAGGGGAGGGGGGCAACTGACAGGAGCCAAATCCTTGAGTAGACAATATAGATGGACCTGTGTGCCCCGGGGAGGTGCTGGCCTTAGACAATAGCTCACACCCCCCAGAAGAGCCCCTGGGGTTGGCTGGGTGTTTCCTGGGTGGGGAGAGACTGCCATGACACAGTGAGTTCTGCAGAGAATGTTGGAAGACTTGTTCCAACGCTAAATTCTTTTTATAGCCTCAGATTTCTGGCCTTAGACGTACAGCGAATTTGATGAACTTATTACCGGAAACCAGACAGGGCAGCCACTAAGAGCAGCTGCAGGAAATTCTTGGCTTCCAAATTATGCAGTTGTCCATCAACAGCTCAATTAATGCTCTCAGGCAGCCGTGGGTTCGTCAGCTGTGTTTGCATTAAATAGGGTCAGGGAGAAACCCTCAGGAAAATGAATGAGATGAAAGTCCACTGTTGGGTTTATTTTCAGTTATTCTAGGCAACTTCTTTTTTTTAAGATTTTATTTATTTACTTGACAGACAGAGATCACAAGTAGGCAGAGAGGCAGGCAGAGAGAGAGGGGGAAGCAGGCTCTCCGCTGAGCTGAGAGCCCAATGTGGGGCTCAATCCCAGGACCCTGAGATCATGACCTGAGCCGAAGGCAGAGGCTTTAACCCACTGAGCCACCTAGGCGCCCCTATTCTAGACAACTCTTATAAGGGTGGGATCTTGGGCTGCTTTATTTCAGTGTTGCTGAGAATTGACAATCTGAGAGGATGGCTCTTCAAATAACAACTTCCTGAAGCTTCAGGGACAAAAGTCTAGCTTTTTTTTTTTTTTTAAATTGGAAGGAAGGGCAGTTTCTTTTTTTCAGGAATCCTGAGTTGTAGGAAGTCTCTGTTTGCCAGCTCTAATTATGGCTTATAATAACCTCGCAGGCCAGCTGGGTTAGCTAGTGTCATTGTCCTCAAACAGGACATTTGGCGATTTTGCTGTGGGTGAGAATGCCTCTCTCTGTGTTTCTGACATTGTTCTTTCTCATTGCAAGCCAGACCTCCCTTCTATGTCCTTTTCGTTTGCAGCCCTAGTGATGGTCTCGGTTGGTGTCTCTGATCCTTGGGTCTTTGACTCAAGGGGATTCTAGCTGTGGTATTCTCAGCTGTGTCCTATCGTCTGGACTAGGGCCTCTGTGTGTCCTACCTACACATCTCGCTCAGTGTGGTTGCTGAGTTTCTGGCTGCCAGTCCTATAATCTGATTGGCAGAGGTAAGGCACCCTAGGCCCCACCTACGCCCTGATGACATCCACCTGACTGTCTGCATCAGCCTCCTGCCTGTATTGAAATTCTATACTGGGCCAGGCCTTCTGCTTGACAGAGGGACGAAGAGATGACTGGGGCAGTCCCTCAGGGGACTCACAGGACAGTAGGGAAACCAGCCACAGGGAGGAGTCAGAGAGAGAGGTCTTTTTCAGAGATCTGCGAGTCCTGGGGTGGGGCTGGGGCTGAAGAGCAATGAGGGTGGAGCTGGGGAGGAAGCAGGCCAGAGTCTGGACCTCTTGCTGAGGGCAGTGGGGAGCCACTGAAGCTTTAAGAAGGCAAGTGATGTGTCAGATTTGCATTTGAGATTTACATGCAAGCATCTCTGTGGCTTCTGCTGCCTCTAGGAGTATGGATTGGAGGGGGCAGGAAGACTAGTGAGCAGGCTTTGTTCATCTTTGCCTCTGCCTGAGCCAGGGAGGGAGCAGAGGGGATGTGGGGGCTGACATCAAGGAATGTAAATGCATTTATTGGCAGGACTCCCAGCTTGGCTTTAGGACATGATGCCACTGAGGTAACTTGCACAAATCCAATTACTTCCAGTCCCCATAAAACCCCTTACTCCCCCAATCACATGGGCTGAGCAGCTGTGTGACTTTAAATATTGCCTCTTCCTCCTAGAAATATTCTGTCTTTGTAGAGATTGGGGGATGGGATTATCTTCCTTTGGGGACTCTTGTGCACCAGAAATCATGACTCCAGTCTATGGGAGGTTGAGATAGAACGGAGAAGGAAACTCACATGCTGTTTGCTTGGTGAGAGGCAGTAGAGTATGGCATTGGAGAGCATGAATTTTGTACCTAGACAACCTGGATTTGAATCCCAGCCCCACCACTTATTAGTGATTCTGGGTGAGTGACCCACGCTCCCTATGCCTCAATTTCTCCATCTCTAAAACAAGGATAATAATTGTAACCTATTTTATGATATTATCATGAAGATTAAATGAAATAATACCTGTAAAATAGAACAGGGCTTGGCAAGCTAGAATTTAATACATTGTAGCTATTATTATTGGTGACTTGAAACATTTCAGGACAGGAGGGAAGCATGAAATGCTTTTCAATGGCAAAGTAACTATAAAGAGACCCACCAAAATAGTCCTTACCCACTGGGGTACCAAAGAGGCAGGGGCATGGCCCATAGACTATTTAAAAATAGCTAATAGAAAGTGCACATTAGTCTGAGGTGAGTATCACAGGCTAACCAGGATATTGCAGTATACTGTGGTCACGGTAGGAACAAAGTGCTTTGGGAATATAGGAAGGCTTCAGTGCTGCTCCTGGTGGGAGGGCTGGGAACAGGCGAGGAGGTTAATCAGACTCCCACACTCCTTCCCAGAGACCTGCCTCACACACTTGTGACTACATGGACTACCTCTGGCCAGCTCACACTTTGCTCAGCTATTGAATGTCCTGGGGCCATTGTCTAATCCTTTCCATTTCACTTTCTAGATTGATTGGATAATGGGAAGGTAGGGGGAGAGATGGCAGTATCAAAGAACACAGAAGCTTGTAGCTGGGTCCATGAAGGGGTGCCCAAACTACATGAATGCTTATGGGATCTTTTTTCTTTATTAAAAAAAATTTTTTTTTAAATAAGTAAGCTCCGTGCAGGGCTCAAACTCATAACCATGAGACTGAGACCTGAGCCGAGATGAAGAGTTGATGCGTAACTGACTGAGCCACTCAGATGCCCCTACAGGATCACTGAAAAGAAGTCATCGTATTTTTATGTTTCTATAAAGAGACATGGGCTCAGGAAGCTCAAATGCTCAAATTTAGCCCATTAGATTAGCTTTCAGAGAGGGTGCCCCATGGAAAAGAGATGGCTTAAAGGTTAGGGAGAGAGAAAGGGCAGAGAATTTTCTGGCATGGTGGGTCTACCAAGAGCAGCAAGCATCCCTTCCAGGGGTACAGGCCTGTGTGGTTAAAGACCTCGCCTGACCTTCCCTCCCAACAACCCCAGAGGGCGGGGGCGGGGGCAGAGGCAGGGGGCACTGGGTTTTATGAGAATTTGAGAAAGCATGATATAAAATATTAAGAAAATCTTACTCTATTCATGAAATGGATGTGATTCTCTCAAGCATAAAAATCTATCAGGGATCCCAGAATTTCAAAGCTGGCTGGCAGATGGAATTATCAGTGGTGTTTATGCTAATGACCTGTGGCTGCCTGGGTTCAGCTGGTAAACAGAACTACCCGCCACTATGCATAAGGATTGGTTTGGAATTATTCAAGACTTAAATCATATCAGGTCTTCAAGATTACTTCCTTTGCATAAAAAAGCAAGGTCCTATATTACCAAGGTTCTAATTTGACAGATGTGAAAGAGGCTCAAGGAAGTTTTGTCTCCGGTGTAGTACATAAAGCTGTTGACAGCAGAGCAAGGACTGGAAGCCAGGTTGCGTGACCCCAATACCAGGGCTTTTCCAAGGACAGCCTATAGCTGGCTTCCTCAGCCTGCACTATTGATGTTTTGGGCTGAATTCTTTGTTGTGGGATCTGTCCTGGGAATTGCAGGATGTTTGGCAACATCTCTGGCTTCCACTAGATGCTGGTAGAATGGAGACCCCTCCCCTCTCTCCTTTACCCTCTCCAATCCCTTCAAGTCCTCCCTAAATTATCCTTTTTTAAAAAAAAAAAAAGATTTTATTTATTTATTTGACAGGTAGAGATCACAAGTAGACAGAGAGGCAAGCAGAGATAGAGAGAGGAGGGAACAGGCTCCCCGCCGAGCAGAGAGCCCCATGCGGGGCTCGATCCCAGGACCCTGGGATCACGACCCGAACTGAAGGCAGAGGCTTTAACCCACTGAACCACTGGTGCCCCCCAAATTATCCTTTTTATCATCTATTTCCCTAAGGGACTCAGGAGTTACAAGGACTCTTGTAATCTGCCTGGTTCCTGGGAACTCAGTGGTGCTTGTCTACTATCAGGGATAGATGTGTGACTCATGGTTTTGCCTTGGCCTGAGTGGAACTGGGCTCCATGGACGTGGGATTGGCTGAGAGCCAGGGTAAACCTGAGTTCACGTGAAGATGGTGGTATATACATGCAATGGAATATTAGCCATAAAAAAGAATAAAATCATGCCATTTGCAACAACATGGATAGAGCTAGACAGTACAATGCTAAGTGAAATAAATAAATCCGAGAAAAACCAAAACCACATGATTTCACTCATATGTGGAATATGTGGAATTTAAGAAACAAAACAAAAGAACAAAGGAAAAAAGAGACAAACCAAAAAACCAGACTCTTAACTATAAAGAACAAACTGAGGTTTACCAGTGGGGAGGCGGGTGGGGGGTGGGTCAAATAGGTGACAGGGATCAAGAGTGCACTTATTGCAATGAGGACTGAGTAATGTATGGAATTATTGAATCACTATATTGTGCACCTGAAACTAATGTAATGCTGTGTGTTAACTATACTGAAATAAAAATAAAAGAAAATTAAGGGACTTTATTTACCAAAAATTTGAGTTCACGTGATGTCAGGGATTCAGAATGTTTTCTATCTTGCTCAAAACCTTAGATCAATGGGGTTTACCTTCTGGCATCTGTTCTGGTGACAAAACACTCCAAAACTTAGTAATTTAAAACCACCACCATTTTATGATTCAGTGGATCAGGAATTGAGACAGACACAGAAGGCATGGTCTGTCTCTATTCCATCGTGTCCTGGGCGGGTCTCAGCTGGCGGGTCTCAGCTGGGAACACGTGAAGGCTGGGTGACTCTTGACTGGGGGCTGGAATCACCTGGAGGCTCATTCACTCACACGTCTGATGCCTGGAATGACTAGAAGACAGACTGCCTCTCCATGTGGCGTGGGTGCCAGCATGGCAGCTTCCATGCGGCTGAACTTCTTACACAGTGGCTCCAACACCACATGCGAAGGCTCCAGCCCACAATCAGTTGCCTTCAATCTAGCCCTGGAAGTCACACAGCCTTACTTCTATGACACTCTATTAGCTGAAGGAGTCACCAGTCCACTCAGATTCAAAGGGATAGAACATTTCACTTTTCCATGGAAGGAGTGTCAAAGAGTTTTGTGGCCATTACTGAGATATAATTCACATACTAAGTCATTCACCCACTTCAAGTGTACAATTCAGGGGTTTTTAGTGTATTCAAGAGTTGTACAATCGCCACCACAATCAATATTAGACTATTTTCCTTACCGCAGAAAGAATTCCCTTATCCATTAGCAGTCACTCCCCATTTCCTCCTGGATTCCTGTTCCCTCTGCCCTAGGTAACCACCAATTTCCTTTCTGTCTTTATAGATTTGTCTATTTTGGATACCTCATAGACATGGAATTGTATAATATGTGGTCTTCTGCGACTGACTTCTCTCATAGCATCAGATTTGCAGGGTTCCTCCATGTTGTAGCACGCATCAGCTCTTCGTTCCTTCTTATGGCTGAATAATATTCTGTTGTGTGTATACACCACAGTCATTTACCCACTCAGTGCCTGGTGAAGGTCTGCTTTCTGGTTCATAGATGGCCAACTTCATGCTGTATCCTCAGATGATCAAAGGAGCAAGGGAATGCTCTGGGGTCTCTTTTCTAAGACCATTAATTGCACTCATGAAGGTTCTGCTTTCATGACCTGAGCACCTCCCAAAGGTCCCATCTCCTACTGATATCACATTGAGTTTTGGGGGACACAGACCTTCAGGGGTAGCAGCATCCACCCATGCCATTCATTCAGTGAGTGTTAGCTATGTATGTACCATAGTCAGGCATCCCACCAAATGCTGGGAATATAATGGGCAGCAAAAGCAGGCGTGATACCTAACTTCCTGAATATATAAGCCCAGGGGAGAGCAGACATGTGTCAAATAATGACTCAAATGGTGGTTATTCACAAACTGAGAAGGGCTATGAAGGGAACTCTTGGTTGATTTGAGGTTGTGTAACAGGGAGGTTTAAGCTGGCTTGGAGAATCTGGGAAGACTTCCCAGAGGAAGTGATATTTGAGTGGAGGTTGAAGGGATGCATAGGAGTGCGGTAGGTGAAAGCAAGGGGTATTTTTTGGGGAGAAGGAGAGACAGGGTAGAGGATAGTATTCAAGACAGAGGAAGCATTGTAAACAAAGAACCAGAGACTGAAAGGAGCAGAGCAAGGTAACGTGAAGTAGGGTCCCCAGCATTAAATGAAGTGCAGCCCCTTTCTGAAGGCGGAGTCTGGTGTGACTGCACCTGCTGCACACTAGAAGTTGGCCCTGGGTTTCTCCTCCGCCCACAAAGTTTTGACCTCACAGCATTCGAATGCACAAGAATCAGAGCAGTGCTGAATTTTCTCCCACAGCTTCCTTTGAAGCCAAGTCAAATTACACTGGTTTTCAAAACAAAACCAGAACATTTGAGGAAGAGGTGGGCAAACTGATACTGCCTTTGTTGTCCTGTTTTGTCCTCTCCAAACCCACTGGATCTGTGCTGTTACCGCCTTTGGGAACGCTCACCATAGCAACAAATAGGTTTGTTTTGGGTCACTCATTTTAATAATCTTATTCTGTGCCCAGACACCTTATAGATCACAACTAAAATTAACACTTAGTAGACAACAGGAATGGCTCTCTAGTTGTTTCTTTTCATTCCAGGTGGGTCAGCGCCTGTGTTCTAGTGCTGCCAGGCCAGGAAGGTGAGCTGAGAGGTTCGTCTTTGCCCTGTAAGTGGTGGTCACAGAACACATAATGTGTGACTCTGTGTGGGGTTTAGAGTCAGGAAAGACATCATCTTTGTTTCCACCCACCCACTCCCCAGGAATTCGCCATCAAGTAAAGAAACTCTATTTCATTTAAAAAATTAAATACCAAATTAAGTTCATCTGTAATTATAGCACGATTCAGAGGCAAGATGGACATGTGTGGGCCGGAGGATTGGAGAAGACTGGCATGCATGGGGTTTGAGTTGACTTTTAAGGGATGGGTGGGTAGGATTTGGATGGGTGCTGGGGAGGAAGGAAGGCATTCCAGGTAGAAGGGACTGCATGAGCAAGGGTTCTGCAATTGGAAGGATATAGTTATGCTGGCAACAGTGACGAAATGGAGTTAAATGGAGCAGAACAGAACGCAATTGTTTGGGTCAAAAATAAAACATTCAGTACAATCTTTTACATTTGTATAGTTTACATTTCAATAATGTAAAAAGAATGGCCATTCATAGAGAGGTAGTATGGCACAGTGGTTAAGAGCGTAAGTTTTGGAGCTAGATTCTTTCTTTCATTCTTTAACTGTTAACTGAGCCCTTACTATGTGCTAGACACTGTTACAGGTATTGGAGATATAAATGTAACAAAACAGGAAAAAGTTCCTGTTACAGAATTTATTATTTTATTTTTATTTTTACAGATGTATTTAATTATTTGAGAGAGAGAATGAGCGCACAAGCAGGGGGAGTGGGAGAGGGAGAAGCAGGCTCCCTGATCATCAGGGAGGCTGATGCGGGGCTCGATTCCAGGACCCTGGAATCATGACCCAAGCTGAAGGCAGATGCTTAGCTGATTGAACTACCCAGGTGCCCATAAGTTTCTGTTATGGAATTTAAATCCAGTGAGAGAGACAGATGATAAAAAAGTAAATAGGTATATAATATATACAACATACATATAGATAACATGTATGTTATACACATGTGCACACACATATGTCTAATATTAGATGATGAAATATGCTATGGAGAATAATAAAGCAAGAAAGAGGGATCTAGTGTGCTGGATCTAAATCCCTATTTTGCTACTTACGGACTGTATGATCTTGAGTAAATTACTTAACTTCCCAGTATCTCAGTTTCATCATCTGTAAAATGGGAATAATAATAGTCCTTGCTCATAGAGAAGTGAAGCTTCCGCGAGTTAATGTGTTAGCACTGAGCCCTGCACCAGGTGATGCTCTACGAATGTTGGCTGTGCTATGTGCCCAGCTCTCCTCTAGGCTCTGGGGGTGCAGGGGTCATCCATGCAGACCCAAGCCAGTCTCTGGCTTGCAACCCCATGCAACCCCCAGGCACCCCCAAGTCTAGTCTTTTTACAGAGCCCAGAGCATCCTGATTTGATCCTGTGAAGGGAGAATGGTCCAACTGTATTATCAGCTCCTCTTGCTACTGAAAACACAGGTAAATGTGCTAGAGAGCAAGCTGGGAAGGGATAGGGGTTCTGATCTGATTCCAGTTATATCGTGCTGCTATGCAGCATATAAGAATTGCTCCTTTCTGGGGCACCTGGGAGGCTCAGTTGGCCGAGTGTCAGACTCTTGATCTCCGCTCAGGTCTTGATCTCAGGGTCCTGAGGTCAAGCACTGTGCTGGGCTCTGTGCTGGGCATAGAGCCTACTTTAAAAAAAAAAAGTTCCTTTTTGATCCCCACTTTCTCTGGCCTTGGAAATTAACATTAAACTTCAAAAACTAAAAATGCCTGTTGGGATTGTGGAAGAAAAGATGCTGCTGTATTTGGTTAGCTTGTTCTGGAGAGTGCTGGCAGTCCCTTGATTTGGTTTGGGGACTTCTGAAAGAGACATACTTTGGTGGTGGGCAGACACTGAGTGGGACGTGAAGGAGGAAGAAAGAGAACAAAACACAAGATAAAATAAGACAGGAGTTGTGCCAGGCAGGTTCTCCTACGGACATAGGATGGCTCTGGTCAATGGCACAAAGCCCGCAGACTCCTGGTGGGGCCGCTGCCTTTTCCCTGTAAGTGCCTTTGGGCAAATTTGAAACCCTGAGAATTGCTAATTAGAGACAAAACAGAAACTCATAATCACTGGAGGTCCCAGATGGAGCTGGACATTTCTGACATCTTGGGCATGAAGATGCGTATCTTCCCCAGTGAGCAGGATGAAAAGCCTGCATAGACAAATGCCAACATTGCATCAGTCCTAAATCCCATGGAGTGCAGCCCTGAAGGTCCAGGCTCCAAAGATCTATGTTCTGACTGTGAAGGCGGGTCGATAAAGAGATGCAGGAGTCAGAACATTGAAGTTCTTTCCAGGGAAGCAAAGGGAAGTGGGAGCTGGTTCAAGTGAATTTGAAGTAAGTTTCTGCTGATCTTGGAACTTCCTCTAAGCTGGCCACCCAGAATGGTCCACCTAATTCTGTTAGAACACCCCATTTTTATCCAAGCCTTTCCCAACATCTAAACTCCTCAAAGTCCATGAAGTTGAGTTTCCTCTTGCAATGTTTCTATTCTGAAGCCAGTCCCCAGAGTCAACAACAGAAAGAAGATATTATGTATTTTAAAAGATGGGTCAAATTTAAATTCAAGCATATGTTTTATTTCACATTTTCTCTGGATTACACACTGTTAAGCCACATCACCATCTCCTAAGTTGTTTATACACAAATGGTATGCTCCAAAGTGAAGACTGGCCTGGGGCCCCTGGGTGGCTCAGTTGGTTAGGCATCTGCCTTTGGCTCAGGTCATGATCTCAGGGTCCTGGGATGGAGTCCTGCATCAGGCTCCGTGCTCAGTGTGGAGTCTGCTTCCCCCTCTAACACTGCCCCCTTCTTGTGCTCTCTCTCTTTCCCAAATAAGTAAATTAAAAAAAAAAAAGTGAAAACAGGCCTTTGCAGATTAGGATGTTTGTGTAGATCTTGACAAAGGAGATGTGTCATCCCGGGAGGGCGGGTGTCCCCTCTAGGACTCTCTGTTCTGTGAGCATCCTGTCCTCTCCCATTTCTAATCCAGGCAAATGAGCCTAGAATACACTTATTCATCATTCATTTGTGAAGTAAATGAGTGTTCTATTCTGAAATAGCAGGTGTAATTAATTCAATATAAATCTGAGAAAGCAAGGCTGGAATAACAGAAGCAGATGATTAGGTAACCATGACACATTAAGTATAATAATTAACAAGCCATCAGCTAGTTCACAGGGGGAGGATTCTCAACAAACTGTGCATGGCACTCCTGTTGTGGATTTCTTTCATATTTATAGAATTTCCACGATAATTTGTGAGTATGCTCCTAGATCGTGTCCATCCAAACAAGATTCCGGATAATTTAAAACACCTAAGTTAAGTACAAAGGACTTGAGTTCCCCCAGGGCCCGTGTCTCCTGGCCTTTGTGCTCACTTCGTGTCCACTTTTAAGAGTTCCCTAGTTAGCAAGGTTTTATTTCACTAAGCAGGCACTTATCTCTTGATGTTATCAAGGCAAGATCATTGTAATTAACAAGGGGCAGAACGTTTTTATTTTGCTCTCCCAGTGTGTGGGGAACATGAGGTTTCCCAGGGAGACATTTCGGGGTCATTGGCAGTTGACCAGTATCTTGGATGAGAATACTTCTGATTTCCCCGGGGTTCCAAAGTTGGAGGGCTGGCTGAAGCCCTGGTGATCATTTGCTCTAACATGCCGTCCCTGTCCTCCACGATGTCCCTGACAAGACTATCCGTCCACTCTGTGATGGAACAGATCATTTCCCCCCATCTGATCTTGGTCCCCCGGTTGTCCCTTCCGTGCGTTGTGGGTCCCAGATCTTACCATACATTCATGTTTCAAGATCTTATCGGTGGAATTCCTTTCAATAGGAACACATCCCAGTGAAATAAAAAATGATGGCCATGGATTATACTATAAAATCAAGAGTATCGTGGGGGAACATCAGAAATAAATTTGTGTCTTAGCTTAGATGGGACCTTTAAGAAAAGCCATCTCGGGGTGCCCGGGTGGCTCAGTGGGCTAAGCCTCTGCCTTCGGCTCAAGTCATGATCTCAGGGTTCTGGGATTGAGCCCCACATCGGGCTCTCTGCTCAGCAGGGAGCCTGCTTCCTCCTCTCTCTCTCTGCCTGCCTCTCTGCCTACTTGTGATCTCTCTCTGTCAAATAAATAAATAAGATCTTTTAAAAAATTAAAAAAAAACCCATCTCTAATACTTATAAAACCTTGAAACTCCTTTAGGAAATATCTATCTCATAAATTTGCAGTAATGAGCTTTAAGGTGTAATTAAGTTTCATTTTAAATTCAGATGACATTTGTTTTTGCCAGGCCCTGGGATCAATCAGGAGGCTGTAAAGAGAAATAAGTCATGGTCCCTGTCCCTGGGTCTACCTGGAAGGCAGATGAGTAAACAGACGACCATAATACAGCATACTGGGAGATTCTTCGAAAGAGGAACAAATGGGGAAGGAAATTCAGATGAGGGCGCATTCGTTCATCCAGGTGTGGATGGTCAGGGAAAGCTGAGAGGTAGCCCTATTGATGCTGGAACTTGCTGTATCCCGACCCGCCAGCGCGAGCTGTCCGGATTTGGTGAAGAAGCAGGAGCAGGGGAAGAGTACGGGGCCAGAGTGAGAACGCACTGTGAGATGCCTTCGTTTTCAGTAGAAATGCTTTCAGGCTCAAGGTGCTGCAGTCAGTGCCTGGAGCACGACTATCCCTCCTGCCCCTCCCGAGTCTCCTGGGAAGTCGTGCGTGTTTTCCACTTACTGTGGATCTGCGGTGCGCGGTAGGGGAGGCTTAGCTTGCAGGATGGAGATGCACCTAGTCTTACCTCCCCTACACCCTAGTTAGTCGAAAGTTCAGAGCCCCCCTTATTAACCGCAAGTGCAGTTTTTTGGATCAGCCCCTGACCTTTCTGCCATATCTAGAGTTCTCCCAGGAGGCGACAGGTCACCTTGAGGACTACCTCCCTGGAGGGACTTGGAAAGTTCCTTGACATTTGAAAGTGAATTTGCCAGCAATCCCTTTGGAGCAGACGGTTCACTTGTTGTTTCTTTGATTGCATGACTCCCCCTGGTGGTTCTCTGTTAGAATAGCATCCTCGAGGAGCTGTCTTACCCTTTGGTTGTGCCGGAGAAAAGGATTTAGAATTCATCTTTGGCATTTGGTCTTTCGGGAGCTTTTGTTCCCTGAACGCTGGCATCACAATTCCAGACTTCAAGCTCTACTACAAAGCTGTCATCATTAAGACAGTATGGTACTGGCACAAAAACAGACACATAGATCAATGGAACAGAATAGAGAGCCCAGAAATAGACCCTCAACTCTATGGTCAACTAATATTCGATAAAGCAGGAAAGAACATCCAATGGAAAAAAGACAGCCTCTTCAACAAATGGTGTTGGGAAAATTGGACAGCCACATGCAGAAAAATGAAATTGGACCATTTCCTTACACCACACACGAAAATAGACTCAAAATGGATGAAGGACCTCAACGTGAGAAAGGAATCCATCAAAATCCTTGAGGAGAACACAGGCAGCCACCTCTTCGACCTCAGCCGCAGCAACTTCTTCCTAGGAACAACGCCAAAGGCAAGGGAAGCAAGAGAAAAAATGAACTATTGGGACTTCATCAAGATCAAAACCTTTTGCACAGCAAAGGAAACAGTCAACAAAACCAAAAGACAACTGACAGAGTGGGAGAAGATATTTGCAAACGACATATCAGATAAAGGGCTAGTATCCAAAATCTACAAAGAGCTTAGCAAACTCAACACCCAAAGAACAAATAATCCAATCAAGAAATGGGCAGAGGACATGAACAGACATTTCTGCAAAGAAGACATCCAGATGGCCAACAGACACATGAAAAAGTGCTCCATATCACTGGGCATCAGGGAAATACAAATCAAAACCACAATGAGATACCACCTCACACCAGTCAGAATGGCTAAAATGAACAAGTCAGGAAATGACAGATGCTGGCGAGGATGTGGAGAAAGGGGAACCCTCCTATACTGTTGGTGGGAATGCAAGCTGGTGCAACCACTCTGGAAAACAGCATGGAGGTTCCTCAAAAAATTGAAAATAGAGCTACCTTATGACCCAGCAATTGCACTACTGGGTATCTATCCTAAAGATACAAACGTAGTGATCCAAAGGGGCACGTGTACCCGAATGTTTATAGCAGCAATGTCCACAATA